>CAKOAT010075600.1:114079-143141 GCA_932364175.1 Eruca vesicaria subsp. sativa
GGTGATGATAGCTATAACTACTGCTACCTTCATTACGCAAATGATCAACCGGTTCAACCTGATTACTACTGCTACCTTCATTCCTACAACTAGCATCTTCTCCATGTTGATACCAAATATAATAATATGGCATGAAACCTCTATTAACTAAATGCTTCCAAACATTTTCACGAGGGCCTAATTTGGTATTGCAACATTTTCGACAAGGACAGAACATCTTACCACTTTCTTGCGTGAGTGGTGTAGAATCTGCTTGATGCATAAACGTCTCCAACCCTTCGAGAAATTCTTTCGTCACCCTCCCGTTATTATCTCTGTGTGAATACATCCACTTCCGCAACTCGAAAATACTTCCCGGACCGGACATTTTTTTTGTTTGATCAAGCTTATAGCTGATTTNGAGGAAAATATTATTTTCCTCGTAAGAGCCTCGTAAATTTACTTCCACTTTACGAGGAAACGCTTTTCTCGTAAGTTTACGAGAACCTTACGAGGAAAAGATGTTTCCTCGTAAAGTCGAAGTAAACTAGTAGTATTTTTACGAGGAAATGTTTTCCTAGTAAATTTTCCTAGTAATGGCTTAGTTTTCTTGTAGTGGATGAGTTGTTTCATTTCAGCTTATCAAATAAAAAAACTTCAAAGTTATATGATAAATACCTTGAGTTACATACCTACACGTTCATATTATTTTCATTGTTTATAAAAAGAAGATCTCATTCATATACGTTTTTGGTAGTCTTTTCCTTGTGATGGGATGCAATGAATTTCGATCTCATTGTTTATTTATATAACATCGCGACTTTTATTCTGTTTTCGAAGTTGTTGGTACTCAAAGAACGTCCCCGAGTTTCCAGAGCGTACTTGACATTTTCTTTAAATAGTGATTCCATTTTATTTATTTTTAAATAAACATAAAAGGTGATTGCGACAATGAAGAAAATAAAGTTAGTAAAAAAGAAAAAAGACAAAGAAGAAAATAAAGCTAAAATATAGGGCTTATTTGCCAAATAGCTAGGAAAAAAAAGAAAATTATTTTTTTAGGAGAGAGAGTAGAGAGAGATAGGAAGAAAGAAGGGGAGAGAGAATATGATTTTGGCTATTTAGTTAATTATGGATTTTTGTGTGGTTATAGGATCCAATTTTCCTAAAATATATCGACAGTAAACTCAAATATCTGATATTTGCTCTCTTATTTCAAAACAAAAATCAAATAAAAAAGATCGTAAAGACCGATCACTCGTTCAGACCAAGTCAAACTAAAAAAACAAGGTCAACCTCACCAACGAAAACCCTCGCTCACGACACCAACAAGACTTAAACTGAGTCTTCAGAAAGAAGATTTTGTGAATCGTTAGAAATGACCAAAACATCCTTGTATTACATACCCATATATTCCATACTGAGAGGGTATTTTCGTCATGTAAACTCGTACACAATCCTTATAGAGAACAGATCAACTACGCTGCTTCTTGCAGACCATAACGTCAACAACATCATACCAAACAAATCCTCAAAAGTCTCAAATCCATCTCAAAACTCACAGAGAACAGAAAAAAAAAAAACATAACAAAAAGACGTTACCTTTCCATCGATTTCAGCTCTCTGCAAATGAGTTAATCCTCCATGGCTGCCATGTTGAAGCAGCCATGGCCACCGTCTCTTCCTCTCCCTCCTCATTTAACCCTAATTTTCCTCTCTTTGATTCTCCTCTTCCCTTATCAATCCTTCTCTCAATCAGATTCTCCTCAAAACATCGAAACCTTCTTCCCAAATGACACCCTCACCGCTCCGCCTCCCTCTCCGGTTCCTCTCCCGCAGCAAAACCCACCATCACCGTCCTCGGACAGAGACAAGATCACGAGGGCTATACTCATAACGGCGGCAAGCACTTTACTTGTAGCAGCCGTTTTCTTTCTCTTCGTCCATCTCTACACCGTGCGGCGGCGACGACGGAGAGACAGAGTCAACGTCGTGAACAACCTTCCTCCGGCTCCTCCACTTGCAGAGGCGGCGTTAGCTCGGGAAGGGTTCACGAGATTCGGAGGAAACGTCAAAGGATTGATCTTGGATGAGAACGGTCTCGATGTGTTGTATTGGAGAAAGACTCAGAGTCAGAGAAACAATAAAAGCGGAAGCTTTAGAAAAGAGATCGTCCACGGTGGCGACGGTAACGACGATGAAGAGAAGAATGTGATTTATTCAAAGAACAAGAAGAAGTCTGAACCGGTTACAGAGATGCCTCTTCTCAGAGGAAGATCCTCCACTTCTCACAGTGTAGTTCACAATGATAACCATCCGGTTAAGTCAGATTCTTTCGAGTTTGCTAAACCGGATACACCACCACCTCCTCCGCCTCCGCCTCCAGTTAAAAAAACCGCACCAGCACCACCTCCACCTCCTCCCTCTAAGCTTAATGGTCCTTCTCCGCCACCACCTCCGCTGTTAAAGAAGACGGCAGGTTCAAAACCACCGCCGGCTCCTAGAGGGTCATCTTCAGGGGAAGGCTCAACTTCTGAAAATGGTCAGGTCAAGTTAAAGCCTCTTCATTGGGATAAAGTCAACCCTGACTCAGACCATTCCATGGTTTGGGACAAAATCGACCGTGGCTCATTCAGGTAACGTAACGTAGTTCCCAAGCAACTTTGATCGCTTTTAGTGAATACAAACCCTAATGTTTTTTAGTTTTTGTTTCTTTCCTCAGCTTCGATGCTGATCTTATGGAAGCCCTCTTCGGCTACGTTGCCGTGGGGAAGAAGTCACCAGATCACGAAAAGCCTATCTCAACCACTCCTACACAGATCTTCATCCTCGACCCTAGAAAGTCACAGAACACAGCCATTGTTCTCAAGTCTTTAGGTATGACACGTCACGAGCTAGTCGAATCTTTAATGGAAGGAAACGATTTTCATCCAGACACACTCGAGAGGCTTGCGAGGATAGCTCCAACGCAAGAAGAACAAACAATGATCCTCCAGTTCGACGGCGACACGACAAAGCTCGCTGACGCTGAGTCCTTCCTGTTCCATCTCCTCAAGGCTGTTCCTAGCGCGTTCACTAGACTCAACGCGTTGCTCTTCAGAGCTAACTACTATCCTGAGATCAGTAACCATAAAAACTCTCTAAAGACGTTAGACTCTGCTTGTGCAGAGCTTAGGTCACGTGGCTTGTTCGTCAAGCTTCTCGAAGCGATACTAAAATCCGGAAACAGAATGAACGCAGGAACAGCTAGAGGAGACGCTCAAGCTTTTAATCTAACAGCGTTGTTGAAACTCTCTGACGTTAAGAGTGTCGACGGGAGGACTACGCTGCTTAACTTCGTGGTGGAAGAGGTTGTTAGGTCAGAAGGGAAGAGGTGTTTGATTAACAGAAGGAGCTTGAGCAGAACAAGTAGCAACTCTATCTCAGAGGTTATATCAAAGGAGGAGCAAGAGAAGGAGTATCTTCGACTCGGTTTACCCGTCGTTGGAGGGTTAAGCTCTGAGTTCTCAAACGTTAAGAAAGCTGCGGCTATAGATTACGACACGGTTTCAGCAACTTGCTTGGCTCTCACGTCAAGAGCTAAAGAAGCTAGAAGAGTGTTGTCACAATGTGGAGGAGATAACAGGTTTGTGGAGAAGATGGTTGAGTTTCTTGACGCGGCTGAGGAAGAGGTGAAGGTGGCTAGAGAAGATGAGAAGAAAGTGATGGAGCTTGTGAAGAGGACAACGGAGTATTACCAAGCGGGTGGGCCTGTGAAGGGGAAGAATCCACTTCATTTGTTTGTTATCGTTAGAGATTTTCTTGGGATGGTTGATAAAGTGTGTGTAGAGATTGCGAGGAACATGCAGAGGAGAGCAACGGGAAGTAGTCCTCAACAGCAGAGGAACGCAGTTAAGTTTCCTGTTTTGCCTCCGAACTTTATGTCGGATAGGTCGAGAAGTGATTCTGGTGGATCAGATTCTGATATGTGAAGAGTGCCTGGGATTTGTTTGGTTTTGTATATAATAGAACCGTCTGGGTGTTGATTATGGTTTTTTTTTTTTTTTTGCATGACAGTTTTTGAAGTGTTAATAATATTAGTAGCACAAAGTTTTTACAATGTTCATTGTGGAATCTTTATGAGCTTCTTCAGGTAGAGGAGAGTGGGGTTTGGAGAAGGCTAGGAAAGTATAGTACGGCTAACTTACCAATAAGAACTTGGTTTGTCTTCTTGGCTACTGCTTAATCTGTAGCTGTTTACTAAAAGACAGCCTAAACAAACTAGGCTTGCTCACATGTGAATGTAGCCATTGGCCAAAGGTATATTATTGCATCTAACATACCAACCGATCCTAGGAGTAGTCTAGTGAAACATAAGAGCATGTGCAATGGTGACTCCTAAGGGAGTCCTTAGGGAATGTGGAGCCCATTTTCTTAGAATTTGTGTCAAAAAGAATGTTTAAAATCTTTAGGTAAGGACTAATCCTTACACTGTTCACGGGCCCCATTGACCACGTGGCGGCCCGTGAATGGTCATCTCCTTTATTATTTTTTGTTTTTAAAAAAGAAATCTGAAATATCCAGAATTAATCTCAAATGCCCTTTCGCTAAGGACTCTAGTGAGTCTCACTATTGCACATGCTCTAAGAGCATCCACAATGGCGGATCCTTAGGAGGAATGCTTAGGAAAAAAGAAAAAAGGGTATTTCGGATTATATAAGGATATTTCAGATTTTTTATTTAAAAAAAAAAACTGACCACTACGGACCGTCATAAGGATCAATCCTTACGTAAGAATTTTTTGGATAAAATCTTTAACTGTTCATGGGACCCATTGATTATAAAATTAATATTTCCTTAAGAATTTCCCGTAAGGATCCGCCATTGCGGATGGTCTAAGTATGCAATTCCCAAATCTTTTTGAAAAGAATTACCCATAGACATAGATTTCTAAATTGTAACTTTTAATAAATTGTGTATAACCTCCAAATCTCAGAACCGGCCCAGATGTAACCAATGTGCATCTTAGACAAGAACTTAGTTCGTGTTCTTGGCTACTGTTTAATCTATAGCTGTTTACCAAAAGACAGCCTTTTACAATTCCTCTACCAATAACCATAAGAGTATCTCTAGGTCATTAGAATTACTGTGTTAACAAGATTGGTTTGATTTGGTTCAAGATTTGATAATATTGCGATAAATAACATGATCCACGTAGTCTATACACATACACATGAAAGTAAATTATAACTATTCATCATCCATCCCCTCAGGGATATTAACATTAGGCTTATTACATGATACTAGAGACTCCTCTATATATAACAAAAATATAATTTGGCTCTTCAACTCATAGACTAATAGAACAAACAACATTGGTGACAAAGATCACACTTTATCAAGAAGGATATAGCTATCATAACATCTTGTCTGAAGCCACTTTTGGTAAGGTACGTACTGGAAGAGAACCCTGCATGGGTTTTGCTTTCGGATTCAGAGACTCCCTTCGGGTTTTGGCATCAACCACTCCAGTCTGCTAAAACACGAAACGTCATGAGACCAGCATATTCCTGAATTCAAAGAAGTGAGAAAAACTATGCAAACCTTTGGGTTCTTCTGCAAACGTGTCTTCTCTACAGGTCTAGCACCAGATTTGGAAAGCTTAACACATTGAAGAAAGTATTAGCGCAAGCTAACAGTTGTTGTTAGAGTAAGCCTCCGTGTTTAGTTTGATCATGAGAGAGAGATGTTACCTCTTTTTGTTGTTTCTCAGCTGTGACACTGCTTTTCAACCCACGAGATGCAGAACCATGAGCGCTAGTACTAATTCTCTTCTCCATGCCACTTGCTTTTGCAGGCCTGTTTTTAGGACAAGAACAAAACTTTATGACTTAAAAAACATCACTAATAATCTAAGCAAGAAACCACAAGTCGTGTAAGTGTATATATTACCTGCTACTTTCCTTATGCCTTGTAGCTACTGACGAAACACTTGTTGCCTTCACAGGATTCTGGTGTTTAAGTAGCTGATCAGTGGATAATCCTCCACAAGTTTTGAAATGAAAAGCATTACTATATACAGGGATATACCTGTTTTAGAGCTGGCTTTTGCTCATCCACAGAAGTTTCGAGGTCATAACTCTTTTGAAATGACTTAAACGCACGTTTCACAATGTCTTTATCTCCCATTCGCTCCATAATCAACGACTTTCTAGTGCTTGTAAGAGCAGTAGGATCGGAGGCAGATGGACCAAGACTCATAGACATATGCAATGACTTTGGCGCAGTTTGTTTGTTCTTCAGTAGAGACGAGCCATTCTCCTTCTTTACAGAAGACTGGGATGTAGATAAGGAAGTGACTTTTGAAGCTGGCTTGTACACTCTTGGAGTTGAAAACCCTGGTGGGGCCTTTGAGATAGGTGCTGCTGGTTTCTTTGTTGGTTTCATCATGTTCTTGACCTCCTTGCTTGGTGGAGTTTTCCTACTTGTTACAATCTTGTTAGTTGCCGGTTTTGTCCTCACCTGCTCAGGCTAGAGACGAGAAAGCAATAGAGAGTTACAGAAAACCAAAATAAAGACATAAGAAGGAAGCACTCTGTTATAACACAACTGAAGAACTCAAGAAACCTTACCTTGGGAGAGTTTCTTGTACGATTGATCCCAACGTTTCCACCCTTCTTGATTAGTTTTTGGGTTTTCTCTTTCTCCATGTCCTTCTTTGGTGTTTCATTCATATTGCCAGTAGTGTCATTGCATAGAATGTTCTCTGTCACGTCTTCTCTTAACTCTGTCTCTTCTTTCTCATCCATTAGTAAAACCTCTTCTGGTTTGTCCTCCACAAGGGCAGACTCTTCTGGTTTCTCCAATCTTGGACTATCCAGACTGTTCTTGACTTCTTCTTTCACCTCATCAACCGAGCTTTGACATTGCTTGACAATGATAGTCTCTTCATTAACACTCAGCTCCTTCACTTCAGCAGCAATGTCAGTCACATGCTTATCTTCTTCAGTATCAACCATAGACTCTGTCACAGAACCGCCAATTTCACCTTCCATACTCCCCTGATCTGTAATGACCGATCTAAAAGAAGAATTCTTGTCCATTAGTTTCTCCTGATCCATGATCTCAGCTTTCCTCTCAGCGATCTTCTTGTAATGAGCTTCAAAATAAGCCTTCTTTTGAGCTACGGAACCTGGAGTAGCACACTTACCAACTTCCTCCAAATACTTGTTTGGAGAGAAAGCAGAGAACTTCTCCCACGAAAGTGAATCATTCTCAAACCTACCAAATGAAACCGACACTTGCAGGGTTGGGTTTGATGAGGCCACCGGTTTGTCCTCCATCAAGCCATAAAAGCCCTGGAAAAAAAATCAAATCATGAGAAAATACACAAATCTTGTCAAGAACTTGGAAGATCTATCAAAAACAGAGACAATAATAAAATACCTTATCGTCAATATTGGCAACACCAACTTGCATATCCCCCATTAATGTTCAGCAGAAGAACCTTTATATTCACACAAAATTTGTATCAACCACCATATCCATTTCATTTTATTTTTAAGTAAAGAAGGATCTATATTTGTTGCTACTTTCACTTTTGTGTAACTCTTTAACAAAACACAAAACACGCAAGCTCAGATTCTTGTGGAGAAGTGTGTACTTAAAATGGATAAGTGTTGAAATAATTAAAGAAACAAAGAAAGACTACCAAATCTAACATCAATGATTGAAAGTACTCAAGTTTTACTTTAAAGGAGAGAGAGGATCCAAAGAAAAGAGATGAGGATCTTACTAACAAATCTTACCAGAAGAGAAAAAAAGTGAAGAGAACCCACAAAACAAAACTCTTGTTAGCTCTCAATGATGATCCCACCTTTTCAGATTTCTGCTTCTAGTGGACACACACACAAAAGTTGAAACACAGTTTGTTTAAAAGTAAAACACAAATGTTTTTTCAAAGCTGAAGAAGACTTTGACGGACAAAAAAAAAGGAAGACCTTTCAAAGATTGAATTATTAAATAACTTTTTATCACTCAACTGGAAATAAATCTTAAATGCAGATTTAACAAGTGAGAGAGAGATGAAAAGCAAAAAGGAAGAAGAAGAAGAGATGAGAGATTAGATTAGAGAGTCAGATCGGCAATGAAGACAAGAGTCGGTGGGACCAGTGTTTGAGAACAATAATAAAAAAGTAACGTGGAAGTGATAACTTCAAGGGCGATCTAGATAGAGATCATCAGAGACAATAAACACTGTGCTACTTGAGAACTAAGTATAACTAGTTACGAGTTTTCCTTTTCTTAATCACCAAATTAATTAAAGACAATAATTAATGCTTGCCTCCTTTACTCAGAACACCTGTGAACTTGCGGGGACCACATAGATTCATTTCTTCTCAAGAGTCATCGGTGAACTACCAACGAAAAGTTATTGACACGAAAAATGCGTATTTGGGCTTTCACAGTACAGCCCAGCCCATTTGTAATCCCATAACAACATTGTGTGTTGTTTTTCCTCATGTACTACTCGAATTGTTTGAAAACGAGAACAAACATATACATATGATCACTGTCCAGGTTTATTAGTATTGCAAGAATACTTGAGGATAAACAACACATTGAATGTCATGAAAAACCTAGGCACTGATCATATTCTTCTTCGCCATTTCAAACATGATGTACACATTATTAGTGTTTGATTGGTAATCCTTTCTACAATACACAATCCAAATTGTCTAAATGGAAAATCTCAAGAAGATGAGTTTTATTAGGGAACAAGAAGAGCACCACAATGAGAAAATAATCTCCATCAATGGCTTCCATTAGCCTCTCTCTCCCTCTCTAGTTCGATTTATACACCAGAAATCAAAGAATCACCTGAACAATTGTAACACACAGACCATGAAAAAAAAAAAGAATGTAAACTTTTCTTTAACCTCTCACAAAAAGCTTGAATCATCAGCCAACTCCGACAAAGAAGCAAACCAGGGAAGAGACAGATCTTTAACTCTCTCAACCTTAGGCTTATACAGATCATATGGCTCCCAAAGATGATCCAAAGGACAAGCCCTCTTCTCATCAAGTCTCACCCATGGCTTCCCTTTCCCACTCCAATGCAGCAAACTCACAGGACCAGGATGTAAAGACCGACAGCTTCCTCGTATGTTGTCTCCTCCTAAACCATGCTGGTTCCACCTATGATCAATAGCTTCCACATCCCCTCCGAACACAAGCAGAAACGGCGGCAAAGAACCCAAATCGTAGATTCTCTTCTTCTTCTGCAACCGCATCCACTTCTCTAGCTTCTCCCTATAGTTCCCTTCTCTCCATCTAACCATATCCATCACCATCACTCCCGTGTTGAAATAGCAAGGCGTCCGACCCGATAATTGACCCGATAAATCCGGGTCCGACCAGAAGTTGGAAGTAAAATACTGCGTGAAGTTCGCGTGGCAATACTCCGGAGCTCCGATGACACGTGTCTTCGTCAACGTCGTGTTCCAGAGCTTGGTGATGTCGTCGACGACGATCACATCCGAGTCTAAGTAGATGACTCGGTCAACGCTTCGGTCGAGTATGTCACCGAGGTAGTTCCGAGCGTAGTTCAACGGATTCTCGAGAGCCTGTCTGATCGAAGACGATATCAAGTTGATCACCGTGTCTTCTCTAAAAATGTAGACTTTGAAGTTTAGAGACGGGAAAGTCGACCTGACGAGTTGACTCAGCACACGCGGGCTCGCCGAGTCGAACTCGGCTGAGACAAAATGGAAGAAGACGTTCTCGGGACACGACGCGTGGCGGAGAACGGAGTGGACTGCAGCGACTGAGCCGCGGAGATACTCTGAGTCCAGAGTCATCGCAATGTGGACGAGAGAGGGGTCAAAGCTCTCTCTGTTGTTGGCTGATGAAGACGACGCGCACTCCTTGCCGTTTCTGTATTCAGGAGCCTCCATGAACGGACCGAGTTTACTGAACACATTTCTTCCGCCGTCTCCGTTGGTCGAGATCCTTCTCGGACCAGTCCGTATTCCGACGGTAAGCGGTGTTAGAAGACTCAGCCACACGACCGCCGCTAAAACGACGGCGTTTGACAGCATTATCAGAGGAAGAAAACGCGTTTTAGTTCAAAGGAGAAAGATTGAAGAAGCTTCTGAAAAGATTTATTACCGAAGATATTTAAAAAATGTTCTTTTGTTTTTTTCTTTGTCTCTCCACAGAAATGGAGAGATAAAGGAAAGTAAGACGAAGAAAGATGGGTTATAAAAGAAAGACATGTTTTACTTTGGACTTTCGTGATTTGGTTTCCTTGTTTGGGAGATTGAGAATCACTCTCCATCAAAACCGCGTGAGACGGCCAAAAAAAAAATTACGGTGAGTTAAATAAGAGTGAATAAGTTCGTCTACGGGAGGGTGTACCGTAAGATTCAGAAAAACAATGAAAGGTTGATTTTGGAAACTTGTAGTGAGTCGTGACCCATTAAGACGGTGCCAGCAATGAAGGTCGAGGGAAACAGCTGGGTGATTGGCTTTGTTAACTGGGGTCCACTGGAGATTGGACGGTTGAGATTCAAAGATGAGAAGCTCAGTGAACTCAACTTGTCACGTGCTCTGCTCACATATTTGCTTGTAATAATTCTTATGTCTGCAAGTAAATGCTGGTTTGCCAGTTGAAATAAGAATAAATCTCTTCTTTTTTTTTTTTTTGCAAAAGTTTATATTACAATTTCGTACTGGCAAGCAATACTATCGACCTCAAAAGTTATTTCCCACGAATGTTTTTCGGAAAAGAATAATAAAATAATATCTAGTCCTGCTTTATAAAATTCTAAAATATCAGATTTTGTACAGCCAAGCAAGGTATAAAGTTACTAAAAGAATATATTTTTGTATTGAATGTCAAGGGAAAACATGTAAGATTTACTTTCATATTACAAAACAGTGAGAGCAAGCATAGGACTTTTGTATAACCAAACAAGGAACTATAGATTCTCATATTCACATTCCCAATCATTCAACAAAAGATGTTTAATAGTTAGAGCATCCGCAATGGCGGATCCTTAGGAGGAATCCTTAGGAAAAAAGGAAAAAGAGTATTTCAGATTATATAAGGATATTTCAGATTTTTTCTTTAAAAAAAAGAAAACTGACCAATCACGGACCGCCACGTGGGCAGTGGAGCCCATAAATAGTGTAAGGATCAATCCTTACATAAGGATTTTTAGGATAAAATCCTTAACTATTCATGGGACCCATTAATTATAAAATTAATATTTCCCTAAGGATTCCCCGTAAGGATACGCCATTGCGGATGGTCTTAATGCCTCTTACACAATTATTAGAAACATTGCTAGAAAGGGCTATCATCCTGGTTTTATGCGTTTCAGTGCTCCTATATAACAAAAGACATGAATCCGAATTTTCATTAGGCTAAATGTTCTTTGTCGGCAAAAATTCATTAAGATCTTAAACATTATTGAATTTTAATATCGGGCTGTTGGTAGCGACTACTGAGCCAATAACAGAGAATATTCCCGTTGGGTAGTGCAGCTCATGGCCAACGTAACATATAATATAAAGAAATTTTATTTAAATAATGCCACATTCTCTGTGATGTAGAATATGTTATGTGTGCTTCAGACTTTTGATCGGGTATGAGAAGAGAACACGATGAAGATTTCTTTTGAACATCTTTGATTTGATTTGTTTTTATTTAATGTATTTTGCAATATTCTTGAAGAGTTAAGATACTGCAACAACATAAACTTTTAATACAAGTGAGGTTAGGTTAAGAAAAAAAAAGAATGATTTCAGGAAAAAAAAAAGAAAAGGAAGAACGAATCAAAGTTTAGTGATTTTAGTAGTTACAAGAAATCCAAATTATATATATTAAGAAAATGCGGCTGAGTGGCGTCACTGAGCTTACCCGTTCAATAGGGTTTGGTGTATGTTTTGTGGGCCGGGGAATGAGAAAGTGACTTGTGGTGGAGGCAAGGATAATTGAAGTTATGAGTTTTACTTGCTACCGACGAAGTGGATTATTCTTTTAATCTATTTATACTAATAGTTGTATGTAGATAACGAATTAAACACGGGTTCTTCATGAATTTTCTACTCCTGTCTCAACATTCTTTTATTCAGCCAAAGATGATGAGATCTTTTCTTAACCTGCTCTCTTATCTTTTCTCACACATAGAGAAAGACTCTTGCTTCTGTCAACAACAATGTTGTTGTTGTATATTAAAAGGGACAAACAAACTTAGCATACTAAAGCAATTGCTTTGCTCTAAAGAAAATAAAATATGGTAGAAAATAAAATATGGTAGCAAAACCCAAGAAAATAAAATATGGTAGCAATTGCTTTGAACCTTCATCATGTCCTATGGAGTAAGATTTATGGAAGTGTCACTTTGAATTCTTTTCTGTCTGCTCCAAATGAGTGCACATTCCAAAGGAGAAAGTTGCATAAATCTCTAGATTCATCTTCTATTACGAAATTGCGCAAAATAACTACTACAATACCACCACGTCTAAAGGAGATCAAAGAGTGGGAAGCATAGTACCTCGACTCCACAGTCCTTCACGTACATGTTTGTGAATAGCTCAGATGCCTCTGGTACCGGACTCTCCTTAAACACGTCAAACCAGAAATAAAATTTCCATTGTTAACTGCTTTGACATAATACTATAACAAAGACAAAACCTAGAAACAACCATACGATTACATATTACCTTGGCTTGAGCTACGGCATCATCTACTTCTTTCCTAACCTCTTTCTCCATATCCTTTCAAGTGAAGAGCAAAGGCAAACAATGATGACTGTATTTGGATGTATCATTTTTTTTTTAAAGCTCTTTGTATGGAAGAGGATTGGAAGGTAAGAGAAGAAAGAACCTTAAGCTCTTTTTCTGTAGGTATGTCATGAGATAGCAGCAACTTTCGTACCCTTTCTATAGGATCACGCACCTAAAGGTTAGCAACACCAAGGAAAATTTTACAGATAAAAAAAAATCAAAAACTTCTAACGTTATATTCTTACAAATGAACAAAGAACTAACCTGTCTCACGCCGGAGACTTCGTTACGGGTACGGTAGGTGCTTCACATAGAGTGACCGTGGTATCTATAGGTGTCCATCTCAAGAATCTGCGAAAGTAATAATGTCAATGGTTTGTTTGGTGTTGGATCATTCAATAAGTAGAAAATGGGCTATAAGAATCCAATATATGCTAGCACTATGTAATGTGTTTGCTGACAAAAGACTGAAAGCAGCCCAAGTTACCAGCAAACCATTCTCCCCCCAAATACAGCAGCACCACACAAACACGCATTATGTGACTTAGTAATTGCTTAATGCTTAAAATGCTCAGAGAGTCATATCGATTATGTTCAGTTTCACATAAGCAATTGGAGCAGCAAAGACTTAAATCAAAAGGAATGAAAATTCAAAGCTGCAATACAATACTTGTTGACAAATGAAGCATTGAGCAGAAACTTACAATAGGGCCATTCTTGAGCGTATGCTCCTTGGCAAACTTGCATGCCTGCTTCACAGCCAGTACATCCATACCATCCACCTAACACAAACCATAAGATACTCACTAGCTAACTTTAATCTCACACCAGTCAAAAAAAAAAGATATAAAGACTTTGGAGACATTTCTAAGACAATGCAAATAGTAATCCTCATAAATCCAAACAGATAAACAAGTTCAAATCTCGCATAAAGGTTCCTTCTTTCAAACTCATTTAGCCACTACCTAACACGCCGAGGAATGAAAGACACAATAAACCTCAACGGAACCATAGAAAAACATTAGACAAACCCGTTCTCACCTTCAAGCCAGGAACAGTCTCCACGCTTAAAATAAGCTGGAGACTTCCACGTAGCCGTCCCCATCCCATCTTACACCACAAAACCAAACTCAATCAAACACTCAACCTTTTACCAAAAAACAAAAGACTCAAAAAAAACAAAACAAAAAACTCACAATGGCAGACAAGAATAGCAGGCAAGTCCCAAAGAGCAGCAATATTCAAAGCATCACCATACAAAACAAAACTCACAAGCTCCTCATTCCCATACTTCTGCGCAAACACGCCAAACCACACCCCAACGGGGAATCTGCGCGCCAACGATCCCATGCCCCACCGTAGAAACACGCATATCCTTCTTATAAAAATGCATTGACCCTCCTTTCCCATTAGAACAACCCTCTCTTTGCCTTCCCATAAGCTCAGAGAACGCGTCCACTAGCTCCCCGCCACGTCCCAAGAACGTGCAGTAGTCACGATACGATGTGATGATTGCGTCTTTCTTGGTGATCGCAGGAGCTCGGAGACGGAGGAGCGTGACGGGGGGTTGCATTGGTGGGCGGTGAATGGAGATGCAGTTTCGATTGTGAGTGGAGTGGGGTTGTGTCTGTGGACACGTGGCGGAGGATGGAGGTAGGTAAAGTGGTGGGAGATGGTTCTAGGAGGAGGGTGTTGTTGGATCGGAGAGAGAATCCTAATAACGCCATTTCTTCCATTAAAGTTTCCATTTTTGGTTTTATGTTTTTTTTGTTTGTTCAAGATCTTTGGATTAAAAATCGAAACTTTAATATGTTTAGCAACAAAAAAATCAAAACTTTATATAGTGAAACCTCTATAAACTAATAAAGTTTGCACTACATCAAAATCTTTTTTTTATTAATTTAAAGAAATATTAATTCTCGAAATACTAATTGAACTAAAAACTCAATTTGGTACTATAAAATTATATTATTTTATAGAGATATTTAGTGTATATTAATTTATCGAGTATTAATTTATAAATGTTCTACTGTATAAAAAAGTTTGGGTTGACGATCTATTTTCCCACGAGAAATATCATATAATACCAAATGTCCATAGAACTATGACTCTGTTCTATTTACCTCCGAGAACAAAGTTCGAAAGCTATTTCCCCACTTAATTTGGTTTAGTTATGATTTTTGAAAACCGAGTTTCAAATCTCCACTCTCATATAATAAACCGAACAAAACTAAACCACGACAAAATTAAAAATCCGACCAAACCTTGATCTGAATCAGAACAGTAACCCGACCCAACATTTGAACTTTAAAGGATCCAACTACTTGAATCTTAATCCGGTTAATCATTGACATAACATGGCTTACGGTTTGTTTACAAACAATAAAACAATAAAAATCAATTTTGTAAGTTTTTAGATTAATTGTGAGGAAATGTCGATATAACTTTAATTTGGTGGAGAAATAGCTTTCGAATTTTATTCTCGGGGGTAAATAGAACATGATCACAGTTTTATAGACATTTGGTGATATATAATATTTCTCGTGGAAAAATAGATTGTCGAACCAAAAAATTTTCATCTTTGGGGTTAAAAACCGAAACTTTATATGTTTAGCAAAAAAGATAAAATAGAACTTTATTTAAAAAAGTTTCGATCTTTGGGGTTAAAAATCGAAACTTTAATTTACCTCACCACCACCTGCCTCTTCTTATATGATAAAGTCAAACCCTTTTATGCTTATTTTTTACAAATCATACCAAAAAGGAGTCAATTAAATCAAACATTGAATTGAAGAGAGCACAGTTTCATTCTCAATGACAATTGTAATTCCTCCTCTTGAATAGTATAAGAGACTTAAGAAGATACAGTACGCTTGACAGAAGAGCTGAGCTAAACACAAAACTATTAGAAAAGAAACTATACAAAGCTCTTCCCGTTAGTTTCTTCACATTTAACTATTATCTACTTTCTGCATCAAACGTCATTCTGGATGCTACAATAAAAACATGTTGTTTAGTAACTAGCTTTACGAGATGTTGATGGCTATTCCGAAATGGTTTTTTGTCGTTTGAAGTATCTGGTAAAGTCCTCCGTCAAGTCTTCATGATAGTAAAGAAGGTTCAAGACCTGCATCATGTATAAACAATAAAAAAATTAAACAAAGAAAAAGAAAGACAAAAAGTAAAAAGTGCCACACACCAGATGGTACAACTTACCTTGTTGTACACCTTTCTTTTGGACTTTTTTCCCTCTTCGTATTTTTTCATCGTCTTTCGAAACGAGTTAACTACATGAGTATCAAGGCTCCGAAACCTTATCTGCAGATGGAGGAAATTGTTGTTTTAAAATAAAAAAAAATTAAGAGAAACATATATCAAAATAGTATTTGTTTTTCATGTACATACCTTAAGCTTGTCCATAAAACTAGTATCATCAGACGACTCCACACGTTTTCTTTTGTTACAATAAGACTTATTAACACCATGATGGTCAGTCTCGGGAGGAGGGGTGGTGTTCTTAACCTTGAGTTTGATGGTTGTCTTAGCATGATCCGGAAGGAAGAATTTGAAATCAAGATACATCTTCTTGTGCTCTCTCATGAGTTCCTTCATCCTTGCAAGGGTACTAGTGACATCGTTCCTACAAAAAGAGATTAATTATTCACATCAGAAAACCAATTGATCACATGTGTGATGGTTGTGTAGATTAATGTAGAAATGAATTTAGGATTAAACCGGACATAAGAAAAACAATTCATACCCGAGTTTATAATCACTCAAGATCCTTAGAAACTCCTCATATTTCCCAGGTTCATCACTAAACGCTTTTTTCACAGAAGCAATGTATGGATGTGCGTCGTCATCTACGGTTGGCTTCCGCGATACTCTTCTATCAACCTTGGTTTGATATTGGTTTAACCCTTTCTTAGCATCTGGATTAATGGTTCTCTCAGCTTTAAGAGGCATGATCCTCTCAGCCTCGGGAGGGATGATGCTCTCAGCCACGGGAGGGATGATGCTCACAGCCTCGGGAGGGATGATGCTCTCAGGCTCGGGAGGGATGATGCTCTCGGGCTCGGGAGGGATGATGCTCTCGGGCTCGCGAGGAAGGAAGTAATTAAAAGCAAGAAGCAGCTTAGGGTGATCTTTTAAGATTTCATCGACCTTTGAAAAGATAGTAGCATCATCATCCCTACAATTAAAGAGAATGACACAGTAACATGATCAGAAAACAATTCATGGTTACATATGAGTTTCTTGTGTAGATTGAGACTTGAAAACAAAAGAGCAAACGAGACATACCGATGCTTTGTGAAATACTTCAACATATCGACAAACTCTTGATATTTTTCAGGTTCATCTTTTAATGCTTCCTTCACTTCATCAATGTATTTTTTCGCATAACTGAACATTTGATTCTTCGGTGGCACTCTTCCTCCATCCATGATTTGAATTTGACCTAATCCAATCATCCAAATAATATATAGAGACTGTTGTTCATCAAAACAGATTAGATAAAATCACTGAATCTCTCTAGTATCTAAAAACTATTAGCACCTTCTCCTTTAAAAGATTACTGTTAATTATCACGAGAATCTTTCAAAGAAACATAAACTAATGCGTAAACCTAAACAAAACCCTAATAGAATACTCGCATAATCTTAATCGATAATTGTTTTAGTTATTGTGAAACTAATCAAAACCCTAATCAAACGGTGTTGGTGTTATTTACGCTCACCAATGTTGGGTATACTGTCAACTTGAAAGAACCATGTAAATATAATTTCTGTACGAGAATTTCATGTAATTTTCCAAGGTTTTATCATCCTTAGAAAATTGGAAATCAATCGAGAAAGATTGGAAGAAGAAACGAACCAGAAAAAAAAACTCGATCATCCTTTCGTGACCTAATTTTACCCTAATCGAACGAAACACGTAAAACCCGAAGAGGAAGAAGGTAATGCTTACCGGAATTCGAAGACTAAAGTGGCGACGAGCAAGAAGACTTGTCTTAGGTGAGTATCGTATCTGACGTGAGAGATTTACGGAAGCAAATCTGTAATGAGTTTCTTCTATCCGCTAGAGTATTTATACTTGGGCCTCTTCTGTCATTTTTTTTTTTACGTAAATTGTATTTGATTAAATTAAATAAACTTTGACAAAATGATAAAATTATGGAAAATATATGAGAACCTGAAACGAAGGGTGCGGAAAATATTTTATTAGATGGATTAAATATTTTCCGTTAGGCCATACAGGTTTTCATATTACAATATTTTTGATATATTTTTTTTTGTCACAAAACACTTGTATTAAACTAAATAGCAAAGAAGTTTAAGCGATAACAACCGGGGTAAGTTCGAAGGCTAGACGATAAACGAAGACTACAATAATAAGAACTAGGCCTGGGCAAAAAAACGGAATCGAATCGAAATACCCAAAACTGAAACCGGATCAAAATGCTTAAATATCCGAATGGTTCCTATATTTCTATATACGAAAAACCAAACCGGAAACGGAACCGAACGGGTACCCGAATATCCGAAAAACAAGTTAACAAAGAGTAATTACATTTTTACCACCAGATTACGTTATGTTTTATTTATTCTGTTATATTATAAATATATATGGTATTTCTATATTAAATTATGATAAATATTTATCAAAATTAACACTTTATTGATTCGAACTCTTGTTGGATTGACTAATATGTAAGCGTGTAAACACTAGACCATTTAAATTAACATATTAACTAATATATTCTGTTTAAATATATTTAATTTATATATTAAATGGGTATCCAGAACCGAACTGAAACCGAATTAGAACCGAACCGAAACCGAACCGGAATCTCATAAGTATCTATTGGGTATAACAATGATTTATCCGATATACCCGGAACCGAATGGTTCCTATCCGGAACCGAACCGAATATCCGAATGCCCAGGCCTAATAAGAACGATAGAGGTGTTAAAGGGGTAAAAAAACCCATAAAAGTACTTCACTTTTGAACCATGAAACTGATGTTTCTAAGAAGATACTAAAGTCGGGATGCAAACCGACGACAGTGGACACCAACACAACACTGATGATGATGATGATGAGAAACTCTCTTTTACTTCAACTAATTAACATGTGACTGATAAGACCATTGAAGGATGAGATCGTCCAGAGTTCTCAGTGGAACTTTTTCGAAAGCTATTGGTCGGCAAGAGCAGCTGAGTGACTCTGAAACGTAGTTAAAATCGGTAGAAAAATATTTTTTTTACCAAGATTTGACTCTAACATTCATGAGAAATAGAGCAAAGACTGTGTAGAGTCTGCTGGTTTTTGAAAGGTGGAAAAATAGAGAAACAAATTCAAGCACAACATCACAACTTTGTTTAAAAATGATAGTTAAAATATTTTTTTAATGAAAAAACAAACTAAACTCCATTCCGGTTCACCTAAACCGCGACAGTCTTAACCCTAATTTGATAAAAAAAGGGACAAAATGAATAAACCACTACTGACAAGTAAACTGGAGCTAACACCGAAGAGGAGATCCGCCAGCTAATACCACTACCATCACTAACTGAAAAACCCAAAAACTACTTCCACCAGAAAGCAGAAAAAGTAAGAAGAGAGGATGAGACGAAACAACCACCAATATGAAGAAGGAAAGACAATTGAATCCAAAAAAAACACGAGAAGAAGAGAAAAAGAAGTGTAAAAACAAGAGTTAACCGATTGGACCAGCTTCGCCAGTTCATAACCGATGAGTAGATACACAGACACCACACCACACTACCAACTCGCCTCCATCACCACCGATGAACCCTAACCTGAGCTACACCGCGGTCCTCAAAAGCAACCTGCAGGCTGAAAAGAGAAATCCAGTGGTTACAATCTAAAGCAAACTTGATCCCTACTTGGCGCCTTATCAAAGAGAGACCTCCGTCTCCACACTATTAGAATGGAAACACTCGATCAGCCGTAGATCTGTAGAAAAAAAAACAGAAGATTTAGGGTAACACAACTCATATCTGTGCCCTTAGTTCTAAGTCGTGAAGCATGAAAAATCGCACCTCCAGAGACCACGTATATTACCAACCAACGGCTTCATATTTTGAATGTCAAAAGTACCAGAAAGAGAAAAGACCACCTTTTGAAGCGCAAGACTGACTAAAAAACACATAAAAGTGGAATAAAGCGTTTATCCGTGCATGCATATAAAGAAAAGAACTATATAAGTAAATGTAAAACTTAATAAATTGATATAGCAACCAATTTAAAAAGATAAAATAAAAATACCTGCAATTGCTCCATGAACATTTTTTTGCAATAATCCAGGAAAACAAAACGGAAGGAGGCGCTACATCATTACATGACAACCATGACTCTTCAAGCCAGTAAATTTTCCTTCAGATTTGTCGACGATGTTACACAAATGTGATGAATAACCATTTAGAAAGGTCACTTCATCGGTGATTCAATCAAAGAACACCTCCTTTGCAGCTGCATCAAGCCGATATATGGGAAAAGGAGCCACACCGTTCTCATCAACGTGAAGTTTAGAACGATCACAAATGTTGACTAAATCCAATCTTGACTTCAAATTATCCTTCGTTTTACCTTGAACGTTAAGGATTGTGTTCATCAGATTCTAGAAAAAGTTCTTTTCAATAGGCATGACATCTAAACTATGCCGCAATAGATGATCCTTCCAGTATGACAGATCCCAGAAGATACTCTTTTTGTGCATATTGTGTTGTTGTCCAACAGCACCGGGTCGAATATTTTCATGTCCACCAACTTCCGGCGTTCTTTCTGCACCAAAATCCCTTAGCTGTGTCAACAAACCTCTCCCACTAATTTCTTCTGGTGGACTGTCAAACACCTGCTTCTTCTTCGTAAACAAAGTCCTGCTCCTACAGTACGGATGATCAGATGGTAGAAATCTTATGTGACAGTCAAACCAACACATTTTTCTTCCGTGTTTTAGTTGGAAAGCATATGTGTCATCTTGACAATGTGGACATGATAGTCTCCCATGTGTTGTCCATCCAGATAACATCCCATATGCTGGAAAATCACTTATTGTCCACATAAGTACTGCCTGCATCTGAAAGTTTTCTCTGCACGAAACATCGTATGTCTCAGCACCATGCACCCATAGATGTTACAACTCCTATATCAGTGGCTGAAGAGACACATCAAGTGATCTCTTATGATGGGCTGGGCCGGGAACGAGAATGGAGAGAAACAAAAACTCTTTTCGCATGCACAAATTGGGCGGAAAGTTGTACGGGGTCATAGTCACTGGCCATACTGAATATTGTCTTCCATGCTTACCAAATGGGCTGAAACCATCAGTACATAATCCCAGATAGACATTTCTTCTCTCAAGGGCAAATTCTGGATATTTTCTTTGGAAATGTTTTCATGCTTTTGCATCTGAAGGATGTCTAATCTGACCATCTGTGGAGTGTTTTGCATGCCATCTCATTGGTTGGGCTGTGCGTTCAGACTGATATACCTCTTCAATTTTTCCGTCAAAGGCAAATACCACAACTTTTTGAATGGCACCAGTACTCTTCCCCTCGTTTGTTGATAACGAGGTTTCCCACAAAATTTTCATCTATCACGGTTCTCATCCGCTCTCCAATAGATCATGCAGTTGTCAATGCATATATATATCTCCTCATACGGTAATCCAAGACCCGCTACCAATTTCCGAACCTAGTAGTATGAACTCGGTGCAAGATTATCCTCCGGTAGAACATTTTTAACAAAATCAGCAATCGCATCAACGCATTCTTCTGCCAAATTATAATCTTTCTTGATATCCATCAATCTAGTTGCAGATAATAAGGGGGAATGAACATCTCTACAATCTTTGTACAAAGGTTGTTTTCTTGCATCTAACATGTCAAAAAAACTCTAAGATTCTGCATTCTGCTCCTCCCCTCTATAATGATCATTTACCGTCTGCTCAACACCTAAACTATAATCTATGTCCGTTGTAGGTTCTTCTACCCTAACTACCCTATCCACATGCTGAGTTTCGCTAGTACTACCAAGTTCATAACCAGTTTTCCCATGAAGATACCAAACTTTATAGCTCTGTGTAAACCCATTTATATATAAATGAGTCCAAACATCTCATTCCTTAATAACCTTACTATTATTGCATGAAGAGCAGGGACACCTTAACATACCGGTTTTTGCTTCCGGTGCTTGTTGTACAAGCCTTATAAATTCACCAATACCTTTCATATATTTTTCCGTAAGCAAATTGGTTTCTGGATCCAAATGAGGTTTATCCATCAACGATCGATAATGATTTGTATAACATGATTGTTATTTTTCGAATTTTTAGAGTGTGAAGAGAGAATGAAGAGTGAATGAGGAAAAGTGGTGAGGAGAGCTTGTATTTATATAGAGGAAAGTTGATGGTGACAACCGACGGCATCCCGACCGAATTTCGACGAAAGGTCCAAAACTCGTCGGAATTTCGTCGAAATATTAAACGGTCAAAAATTTCGGCGGGATTCCGTTGGAATATTGAACGGTCTAAAAGGGTTGTCGGAAAGTTGTCGGAATAATAGTTGGTATTTTGTCAAAATTTTGAACGGTCAAATCTTCTGTCGGAAATGCGTCGGAAAGCTGAACACAAAATCTATCGTGGGAAAAATTGATTCGGAATCTCGTCGGAATGCGTAACGGTTAAATTTTCTGTCGGAAATTTCTGACAGACAGTTGTTGCTCGGAATGTCGACGAAAAATAAAATTTACATCTTCTCGGTTTTTCGTCCGAAATCGGTTGGAAACATCCGAGGACGTTTGTGTCCGTCGGAACGTCCGTCAGAATGTTCCGTGTTTTCTTGTAGTGTTTGTTCAAATGATTTTAATAAAAGTATGTGTTGAAGTTGTTTGTTCTAAGCATATCCGCTTTCTAAATATTACAATTGGTATTAGAGAAGCCAACCTCTATGATACTGAAAATCGACTACAAGTTCAGATCTTGGGAAGAACACGGATAACTCAAAGATGAACCGAGAAAATGACTAAGACAAAGTTGGAAGATGACAAGTACAAGGAATTGTGTGATAGACTGGAAGGCTCAGTAATGAAAACCTTATACTGTTAAAAGACAAAGAAATGTTGAAAGCACAAATCAACGTTCAAAGGATGGATAGATCACCCATCACAAACACAGTTCTGATCAACTGCCATGACAACTATTTTCAAAACAAGTCATGAGAAGAATGGAAAGGAAGAACTCACGCCCATCAGAGCAAACTGAGAATATAGAAAAACTCCCTAAACAAAACAGGAGAGCATCAAGCTCTAACAAATGTTTTGTTTGTGGAAGATTGGGAAATGCTTAAGAAGATTCATCAGGCGGGGAAATCGAGGAAATGATTTCTAGAAAGATACAAGTTTGGAAAAGCTTGGATAGCCAAAAGTGATATCTAGTCCTTATACAAGAAACCAGTAAATGCTAAGAAGAATGGAGATCAAAGGTAACGTTTGAGTGTTGATCACGCTATAAGAGAGTATAAAATCTGTGACGAGACGTTTGAGTGTCTTCCTCGCTTCCATCTTCTCAAAAACCAAGTTTATCCTCTCACCTTCTCTCTCAACTCCTCTCTTGCTTCCCTCTCTCAAAATTTATTATGGCAATCAACGAACCTATGACTCTGATTCCCTACCTTTCGTTGAGTAGCGCCTTGAGATGAATCAGTTGCAATTTTTTTTTCCCTCAACCAGACAGAGCTCCGTCGCGTCTTCATGAAAACGACAATGCTGGTTTTAGGTATACTGAACTATGTCTTCGAGGGTTCTTAGTTCAGGGATTGATCAATCCCCATGATCCTAACTTATCTGAGGCTCTTAGGACTATCAATAGCATAGGTTGGTTGTATACTATGTTGAATGTGCGGCCGTTCTGTCCTAGGGTAGTGAGAGAGTTTATCTCTAACAAACCTTTCTCAAAATTTGGGGTTTTCATTCGAAGGCGTCACTTTTGGTCTGATCCCACCGTCATCAATCATATGTTCATGACTCCTCTGATAGCAAGTTCCTTTTTCTAGGAAAAGGTTGATCTAGCGCAAACTATCATTCATCTCAGTGGTCATCGATGCTCTGGATAGCCTAATTTCACTTTCACTGCGTTTATCTCCCCGTTTCATAATATGTATCGTGTTTTCAAACGGAACTGGTTGCCCGGCCCAGACATAGATTACATGCTCAAGAATCGGATTCAGCTTATATTCGTAATTGTCAACCACATAAGTGTTGATTTCAGTGACTTGGTGTATGATCAAGTCACGAAGATGATTGTAAAGGCCGACTGGGAGGCAAAGCTGATCTTTCCAAACCTGATATATCAAGTGTTGACACTCCAAAAGGAAATACACGTGCTATTGGGTGATGAGGAACTTATAGGTGAATGCGTTTGCATCTAGAATGTTCCTGCATACGATCGAGCACTCAACAACAGAGGACCACGGGGACACAACAGATTGTCTGACGTTTGAAGCTGTGTGGTGGTTTTTATCTGATCTTCCTCTAATTTAGGGGGAGATGAATAGTTTGTGTTGTTTTATTTTGGTTGTTGAATTTATGGTTTTGGTCTGTAATAACTTATCAATTTAAAACTCTTATCTCGTTAAAGTTAATTATCAGAATGTTTATAAAGTTATTGTGTGCTAAGTGCAGTGTGAGTTTGGATGGTTGTGATTTTGCAGGCAATTGAATGAGATGACTTATGAAAATAAAAGGGGAGATTGTAAGCTTAAGGTTCTGAGCAAATAACGTGGTGGTTATGATTTGTAAATCAGTTTGGCGATATGGAAGCACAAATAAAGAAAAGTGGATATTCGATGATCACATGAAGTAAGATTATAAAAGAAGAGAAAAGATTAAAAGGGTTTTTGAGGTTTAGATAGTGAGTGGTAAAGCCCGCTGTTCAATATATCAGTAGGGTTTAGGGTTGTCTCTGATAAAAAACATGGGAGACAAGCAACTTGTGTTGACTTGTGTTCTAAAGGGTAGTTATGAATTGGTCAGTCCAAATGTACAAATGTGTATAGACTCACAAACCTGATTGGACAAGACTGTTGAGTTTGTTCAAATGATTTCTACTAAAAGTATATAATGAAATTGTTTGTTCTAAGCATATCCGTGTTCTAGATATTACAAGAGAAGAGAGTGTACAACTTTTCCTGGTGAAGTTTGTGTTCTGTTTTATTGTTATGACATATATTGTACATTTGTTCTCTTTCTAACAAATGATTTGATCGCCTGAATCCACTAATTATTTTCTAGTATGGATTCGTTGAAAACACTATAAAGTCGTTGAACTCTAATACAATATTTAAATATCATTGTTCATATTTGTTGGTTAAATATTAAAGAGTTTAGAGAAGGTTGATATATACAAAGATCGGACCCACAAAGATCTTAGAACCTTTATTTATAAGGCTGAATGGCTAAACGGAGAAATATAACAATTAATACATAGATTCGCCTTAGAATATGAATCTAACCCACGCTTGGTTTAGATCCTAAAAATGTTTAGATGGATGCTCCACATCAGCGACCCTTTAAATCCCACAAATCAGTGGTCTCTAAAGCCTTCGGCAAAAACACATTAAAACCCGAAATCAAATCTCGGTTCCCTTTAAATAGTCTCCTCACCTCTTGTATGCAACCGTCCCTATCAATTCTACAATCACATTACGTTTAAAATTAATTAGTATTAAAAGAAAAAAAAATATATTCCCATATTGTATAACTATATATACGGATACATACCTCCTAGCTTTAAAATTATTCATAATCACTAGAAAATCATCATACTTTTCACGATTGTTCTGAAATTTATCCTTCACAGTCCTAATGTATGCATAAGCATCATCTATAGTTGCGTTACGTTTACTTCCTTCTCCAGCCATGGTTTTAACTTTTGAGTTGGTCGAAGGCTCGAAGCTTCATAATTTTCCAAACAAAGAGTGTTAAACTTTTGCTTCTTTCTTTTGCATTAAAGAAAATTAATTATTTTCTTTGATAAAAATAATATTAATTATTACTTCAAATTTAATTTCTCTAATTGAAAAAGAAAAATTTGTATCAAGAATCTTAATTCAACATTACTAGAATCAAAGACATCGAAGAAACTTCCATATAGAGCACGAGACATGACCATAATCAACTTCGCTGATAAATTAACTGTAAAAAATCTAATTATGTACGAGACCGTATCGTTAAATTTAATAGTTAATAATCAAGAAGAAACAACATTGTCAAATTTTAAATATGATATCTTGCATATTTGCATTGTTTTACCCATTCATCCATGAGCATTTTCATCATATAGATTCGGATTTAGCCATGTCTAGGTTGCATTTTGCATTCATTGTCCTTATTAGATGTTGGAATGTGCCATGGAGTGGTTTGAGATGTTTAGGAGCATTGTGATCCAAAAGGGGCTGAAAGATGAGCATGGATGGAGCCTTAAAGAAATCTTCTGTTGCTAAGATTTTGTGGAGACACAGAAAATTGAGTTAGCTTTCTAATGGAAGTGGTTTCAAGTCGTTTGAAGATGTAATGAAGGAATTATGACCAATTTACTAGAGGCATATCCATCCTGTTCGGGTATCCTGGAGCGGGGTCAGGGGGTCGGTCCAGACCACAGCGGACCCCCGGGGCGGAGTCAGGGGGGCCGCTCGGCTAAGACAAGACCCCACAGCGGGGTTGTGACCCCGCTGTGCACTTATGTTTGGACGAAAAATACTTGTTTTGAGGACCTTTTTGCAATTTCGTTTTTTATGTTTTGAGTTGGAAAAACCTAATTTTAAGTACTCTTTGTAGCCTACCAGGCAGATAATCTTTTGTTCTTGAAGAAAAACTTCTTTTGATTCAAAATTTCATTGCTTTCATCTTGTGTTCTTGTTGATTTCTATATATTTCTCTACATGATTAATCTTAAATCCAATATGGGTTTAAGAGGAATCATGGAGATTAATGAGTAATCACCTTTTGAATTCATGGGTTAGGGAGATTAAAGGTGATTAGGTTAGATGTGGGATGTTTTAGTGTTATATTTCTCTTGTTCCTTGCTTATTAGAGTAACCATAATGCCTCTTTTGAATTGATCACTCAAAAGTTGATCTCTAGACATTTCCCACCCAAAAGGTGTTCGATGAAATGCCTGAGACAACTCTTCTAAACTTTTAGTATACTTTGCCAAAGACATTTGTTATTAAAGGTGCTAAGATAGCTAATAGACTTGTTAGTAATGATTGCTTTCATATTATTCAACCAAAGACATTTGATGTTTGAGATATGTTAGCAAATGAACATTCATCTAGACAAAGAGCTTGTTTAGAATTGTGTCTAGGCTTAAGGTCGATAGTTTGATTTATCATTTGCCATCCTTAGTTCGAAACTTGATTACCCAAGATCTAATCCTTACTCCCATGAGTTCTCATTTCTCTTAATCAAAGAAGTTATTTTAGTTATTGCTTTTCTATTCTTAGCTATAGTTTAAAACCATCATTTATTCGATTGCACTTAGATTTAGTGAGTACTTGCATTCTCAGTGCTTTAAAATCCCTCAGAACTGGTTCGACAATCTCTTATACTACAACATTTGTCTTAGGAGCCTTGAAAACTCCTAATATCAAATTGGCGCCGTTGCCAAATTCTGAGTAGATTTAAACATTGAGATTTAGTCACTTGCTTGAGACTAAGTCATTTTTCTTTTATTTTGTTACTGATTCTTCATCTTCATCTCTCTTTGGATTTCAGGTGTATGAACTTGAGGAGCAAAGGCACAACAAACCTTGTTCCAAGAGTTCCAGATATCCGGGCGTTTGAANGAGTAGATTTAAACATTGAGATTTAGTCACTTGCTTGAGACTAAGTCATTTTTCTTTTATTTTGTTACTGATTCTTCATCTTCATCTCTCTTTGGATTTCAGGTGTATGAACTTGAGGAGCAAAGGCACAACAAACCTTGTTCCAAGAGTTCCAGATATCCGGGCGTTTGAAAGAGAGATAGTAAGACAGAGAAAACAAGCAGCACAACAGGTTCAACAATAGAGGTTGGATACTGAAATGGCTAACCCACCGCGCCCAGCTCGCCCCATTGGGACCTATGACCGCGCAAACCTTCATGTCAATAGGTTGGGAATCCAAGCACCAGCTGTGGAAGCCAACAACTTTGAGGTCAAACCAGGACTCGTGATTGAGAACAACAAGTATCATGGGTTGCATGTTGAAGACCTATTTGATCACTTGGACAAGTTTGACAGCTATTGTGGGCTGTCAAAAATCAATGGTGTGTCTGAGGATGCCTTCAAGCTCAAGCTATTCCCTTTCTCTTTGGGGGACAAGGCACGTCAGTGGGAGAAGACTCTACCCAGCGACTCTATCACCACCTGGGATGAGTGCAAGAGAGCATTCTTGGAGAAATTTTTCTCAAGTTCAAGAACTGCTAAGTTGAGGAACGAGATATCAAGCTTTCAACAGAAGAACTTGGAAGGATTCAACGAAGCATGGGAGAGATTCAAGAGATATCAAGCACAATGCCCACACCATGGTTTCTCCAAAGAGAGCTTGCTGAGTACATTCTACAGAGGTGCTCTTCTTAAGTACAAAGCAAGATTGGATACATCCAGCAATGGGTTCTTCTTGGGAAGGTCTGAAGAGGATGCAGAGGAGCTGGTAGACAACATGGTTAAGAGTGATGCAGTCTACAGCGAAGATCATGACAGAGGTAGTAGAGGTGATGACAAGCAGACAAGGAATGAACTGAAGACTCTTCAGGATAAGATTGACATCCTCATTGCCGACAAAGCTACACAAGAGCAGCTGAACTTTGTTGGGAACACAAGCCAAACACCAAACGCTGTGACCGATTAAGTGGATGGAATAGAGGGCCAGGAAGAGTTGTGTTTCATTAACAACAATGGTAGTTGGTACAAGAAGGAACCCAATTTTCACTACAACAACTACCCACAAAGAGGATACCAGCAAAGGAAGAACCAGCAAGGCAGCTATCAGCCTCAGCAAAACCCGCCCCTTGGCTTCACCAACAAGGGAAACCAACCTTCACAGCAACAAGCTAACACTTCTACATCTACTCCTCAGGAAACCAGCACTGATGCTCTACTGAAACAGATTTTGGAGTCTCAGACTAGAAGTGAAAAGCATGTTGGTTATGAGCTGAAGAACCTTCACGCCAAGATTGATGGGAGTTACAATGACCTCAACAACAAATTTCGGGCTTTGGAGAACCAGTTTTCTTCTATAACTT
>CAKOAT010075600.1:143991-181151 GCA_932364175.1 Eruca vesicaria subsp. sativa
ATTTAGTTCATTCATATTTTATCTCTCTTTTGATCTCTCTTCCAAGTTTACTCTCACACAAGGGACTGTGTGAAGTAAGTTTGGGGGAGAGTCTACTGTCTCACATTGTGTTTTGTTTTGTTTTCTTGTCATGAGTCTCATGCAATGCATTACATACTTATATGCATAGAAAAACCAAAAAATTGAAAATTTTGAAAACTCAAAAAAAATCATGTAGGTTGCATCACTTGCATTTCTAGGAGAGTCTAGAGCATTTAGCTTGCATTCATAAGCATTGGTAGCCATTTTGAAACACCTTGTAAAGAACACTTGTCAAGAGCTCAAAGTGACATCCTAGTTAGACATATCAAGTAGCTTAAGCATCTCTTGAAAACCTTGCACGCTTCGAGCCTTGAAAACTTTTCTTGAAACATGTTTACTTGCTTTAAATCGACATTGTTCTTAAAACCAACTCCAATCTGAAATTTGGCTTAATGAACTTAATCTCTCTTGCATGTGGGCACTTGCATACTTGATCATGGATCTCATACACATTTGGGTTATCTTATTCCATTTTACCACTCTTTTGTTAACCCAAATGGTACTCCTCACCCTTAATTTGAACCCAAGCCATTCTTTTGAGACCAAACATTTAATTTGCATGAGTGAGGCCTTCTTTTGATAGCTTGTCATGTGCAAAATCTTGAGAGTATTGGNNNNGAAAAAGAAAGGGTTAGAACTTGTGATCACTTAGGAAAATGGTAGAATGATGAGAATAAGACTATGTATGCATGAGTTGCCTCTAGTCTTAGATAAATTTTGCATAATGATCATGCTCCTTGTTCTTGAGTGATAGTCACTAAAAAAATGATGTATTTAAACCCTCCTTTTCATTCTCATTAGACCTTTTGCTTGCCTATCCAAATTATTGAGATCATGTGCCCATTTGTGAGAATTCACTTTGTGTGTGTGTGTGTGAACTAATGTGAGAGCTGGTTTAAAGACTTGTAAATTGAAAAGTATTGCATCTTGCTTAAAGGCATAAGAGTGTGTTGATAGGCCTAGAGAAGCTAGAGTGTGATAAGAGAGTGTGCTCATGCTACTTGTAATGTCTCTTTAGGATGTTAAGTTGAGTTCTTAGATGTGTTTCTTTTGGCTATGAGCTCCCACCTTCAAACCTCTTTTCCCATAAGTTCTAGAAAGTTCACTTGAGGACAAGTAAAGAACAAGTTTGGGGGAGTTGATATCTTGCATATTTGCATTGTTTTACCCATTTATCCATGAGCATTTTCATCATATAGATTAGGATTTAGCCATGTCTAGGTTGCATTTTGCATTCATTGTCCTTATTAGATGTTGGAATGTGCCATGGAGTGGTTTGAGATGTTTAGGAGCATTGTGATCCAAAAGGGGCTGAAAGATGAGCATGGATGGAGCCTTTAAAGAAATCTTCTGTTGTTACGATTTTGTGGAGACACAGAAAATTGAGTTATCTTACTAATGGAAGTCGTTTCAAGTCTTTTGAAGATGTAATGAAGGAGTTATGACCAATTTACTGAAGGCATATCCATCCTGTTCGGGCATCCTGGAGCGGGGTCATGGCAGCGGGGTCAGGGGGTCGGCCCAGACCACAGCGGACCCCCGGGGCGGAGTCAGGGGGGCCGCTCGGCTAAGACAACACCCCACAGCGGGGTTGTGGCAGCGGGGCGCTTATGTTTGGACGAAAAATACTTGTTTTGAGGACCTTTTTGCAATTTCGTTTTTTATGTTTTGAGTTGGAAAAACCTAATTTTAAGTACTCTTTGTAGCCTACCAGGCAGATAATCTTTTGTTCTTGAAGAAAAACTTCTTTTGATTCAAAATTTCATTGCTTTCATCTTGTGTTCTTGTTGATTTCTATCTATTTCTCTACATGATTAATCTGAAATCCAATATGGGTTTAAGAGGAATCATGGAGATTAGTGAGTAATCACCTTTTGAATTCATGTGTTAGGGAGATTAAGGGTGATTAGGTTAGATGTGGGATGTGTTTAGTGTTAGATTTCTCTTGTTCCTTGCTTATTAGAGTAACCATAATGCCTCTTTTGAATTGATCACTCAAAAGTTGATCTCTAGACATTTCCCACCCAAAAGGTGTTCGATGAAATGCCTGAGACAACTCTCCTAAGCTTTTAGTATACTTTGCCAAAGACATTTGTTGTTAAAGGTGCTAAGATAGCTAATAGCTTGTTAGTAATGATTGCTTGCATATTATTCAACCAAAGACATTTGATGTTTGAGATATGTTAGCAAATGAACATTCATCTAGACATAGAGCTTGTTTAGAATTGTGTCTAGGCTTAAGGTCGATAGTTTGATTTATCATTTGCCATCCTTAGTTTGAAACTTGATCACCCAAGATCTAATCCCTACTCCCACGAGTTCTCCTTTCTCTTAATCAAAGAAGTTATTTTAGTTATTGCTTTTCTTATTCTTAGCTATAGTTTAAAATCATCATTTATTCGATTGCACTTAGATTAAGTGAGTACTTGCATTCTCAGTGCTTTAAAATCCCCCAGAACTGGTTCGACAATCTCTTATACTACAACATTTGTCTTAGGAGCCTTGAAAACTCCTAATATCAAAATATCAGGTAATTTCTTCGATCTGTACAAAAAACAATTCATGTAAATTTCTTAGTACATTAGAAACTAATCAATAACGCATTTTATCAGTTTATGGTAGGTCAAGAGGAAACAATACTGTCAAATTTGAGAGGTCATGTAATTTCATCGACCTCTACAAGAAAATTCCATGTAAATTTCTTAGAACACTGGAAACTAATCTTAGTAAAAATAGAATTAGCGAAGTCGAATTGTGAAAAAGTTCAAAATAGGGGGATCTAAAATCACAACGAGTACAAGCTTCACCTTTGTAGCACTAGGGCACATGAATGGTTTTTGAGTTGTATGGACCTATTCTATATATAGAAAACTTTCATAAAATCAGTCCCTTTGACATTAACATCTTTGTAGCAATGAGGTAAAAATCTTCCATAATTGACCAAAAAAAAAAAAATCTACAATAAAAGTTGAGGAAATAAAGATATGTCTGTTGCAAACTAAAGTTACACATTGCTTATAACTAAAATAAGCTAACTGAAAACTAATATACAGATTTTATGTACATTTAGTAAGAAAACAAAAACCAAATCATAACAAACATCTGTCAAAGCTTATTGAACCAAATAGATTATTGATTATTTTGTAATATTGTGGCATTTATTTTTGTAATCTATAAAACCTTCAAATTTAGTTGATATCAATCAAAAAATAGACAAAATGTGAAAACTTTGATTTAATAAAATCTAAAATATGATTAAATTAGATAATCAGTATATATAAGATTTTAACATGATCCAGTAATAAATATTTTTCTTATATATAGTAAATGTAAATCTAATATGTCAAATGTAAATATGTAATAAATTAGAGACGACAAAGTAATAATTATAAATTATAATGTTATAAATAAAATAATTAATTTCTTAAAAATCGTTGTTTGTGATTTCTTCAAAACCTAAAATCAATATATATGAAAGTTCTGATGTAAACAATAACACAGTGTATTGAAAGACATTACACAATGATATTGTAATTAATTGGTTTGGTATGCTTTGGTGTTGTTTTGTAAACATTACGATTCTAGATAAATGAACGACACTGCTACTGAAGATTTCCGCTATCTATCTCCTAATGAAATTTACTAATACATTAGAATCTCTATAAATTAATACTCGATAAATTAATATACACTAAATATCTCTATAAAATAATATAATTTATAGTCTCAAATTGAGTTTTTGATTTGATTAGTATATCGATAAATTAATATCTCTTTAAATTAATAAAAAATAAATTTTGGTGTAGTCCCAACATTATTAATTTATAGAGGTTTCACTGTATGTATATTTTGTTCGGTATGCGGTGTTTTCACTTTTCAGCCAACAGTTTGTCGATTAACACTAATAGACATGGCTCGACTTAGAACTTATCTAGTTACATGAGACTTGCATTAACTATAAGTAAACAAAGTATACTTTCGTATTTTTCACTCAGACTAGGCATACAGCGCTGTTTGCTAGCATACGAGTAATGCGGTCTTGTTTGGAGTTTCATTGACTTGGCTCAATTTTCTTTTCTTCTCACTATGAGTATGAATTCACGTAAATCGTACACGAAACATTTTAATTACACATCCCTTTCATTTAAATTTTGTACTCAGCACCTTTGACTTCAATTGATAATGAAGATATAGTATAACATTTTCTTAAAATGAGTGGGAACTTCTATACTTTCTTTTGTTAACTTCCACTAATATAAACAAAATCAAAGTTACAAAGTATTGAAGATATATGTAACTAGTATAAGCTATGGGTTTAGATTGTATTTATTACTACTTAGTATACCCTAATATCCTACTGTACGTATATATGTTGTAGTCATTCATCTAATAATAAGATAATCTTTCCATAATTTATGGTATTAGAGTTAACACTCTTACAAACCTAAAAAACTTTTCAAACAAAAACGCAAGCCGCCACCATGAGTTCCTCCACAAACACCAATGAAATCGTGTCTCTAGACAACAACAATCTTTTCAATCTCAACATGTCTAATGTCTCCAAGTTAACAAGTACCAACTACCTCATGTGGAGCTTACAAGTTCATGCTTTGTTGGATGGCTATGCCCTCTCCAAGCATCTCGATTCAACCGCTGTCATCCCACCCGCAACAATCACCACAGCCGATGTCCTCACTGAGAATCCAGAGTTTGTTCATTGGACAATACAAGACAAGCTAATTTACAGTGGCCTCCTTAGTGCTATCTCCCCCTCCATTCAACCGATGGTCTCTCGCACAACTACTGCCACTCAGATCTGGGAGAAGCTTGCTGACACCTATGCGAAACCGAGTAGAAGCCATATTAAGCAGCTCCGTGACCAGCTAAGGTTCTACACCAAAGGTACCAAGACGATTGATGAATACCTATAGAATGTGGTCTCCAAACTTGATCAACTCGCCATACTTGGCAAACCATATGACCATGAAGATCAAGTTGAGATTATCCTTGGTGGACGCCCTGAAGAGTACAAAAATGTCGTTGATCAGATTGAAGGCAAAGACACTGCTCCAAGCATCACCGAGATTCCTGAAAGATTACTTAATCATGAAGCCAAACTCCTTGCTACTAAAGAAACACCATCTGCGATTGCTCCAACTTCTGCCAATGCGGTTCAGCACCGTACTCAGACCAACAACAATACCAACAACAATCACAACTACAATAGCAATAACAACAATTGAAGAAACAACAATGGTGGCTCCTACAACAATGATGCTAGTCATCAATACCGTCCTGACTCGCGTACATTCAGGCCATACGTAGGAAAGTGTCAATTGTGTAACACGCAAGGACACAGTGCTCGATGTTGCCCTCAGTAGCAAACTCCTAACTATCAAGCCTCACAACATATTATGACTCAGCCGCATCTCAGTCCATTCCGTCCATATTAACCAAGAGCAAATCTCGCTATGAATGCTCCCATACACGGCTGCTAGTTGGCTTCTAGACTCGGGAGCCACTCATCACATTACGTCCGATCTCAACAACATTTCACTCCACCAGCCGTATCATGGAAGCGACGATGTCCTTATAGCGGATGGTTTAACCGTACCGATCTCTCACACGGGTTCTTCTTTATTACCCACTCGCACTCGTGACTTATCTTTGCAGGAAATATTGATAGGAACTTGATTTCGGTATATCGTCTCTGCAATACTAATTAATGGAGTTTCGGTTGAATTCTTTCCTACTTCTTTTCAGGTGAAGGATCTCAGCACGGGTGCCCTATTGCTCCAAGGCAAGACTAGGAATGACTTGTATGAATGGCCTGTTTCACTGTCTCATGCAAAGGCCATGGTTACTGCATCAAACCCAAAAACATCTCTTCTTTCGTGGCATTCTCGGCTCGGCCACCCTACTTTTTTCAGTTTTAAACACTAATATTTCTCAGTTTTTTTACCTTTTTCTTCTACCAAACAGAAAAACTTGTCTTGTTCTGAATGTTTAATTAATAAGAGCCACTGTTTACCATTTACACACTCCACTATTATCTCTCATAGACCCCTTGAGTTTGTTTTTACCAACGTGTGGTCCTCTCTTATAACCTTTATCGACAACTTCAAATACTACTTGGTATTCATCGATCATTACTTGATATATACGTGGCTATACCCTCTCAAACAGAAGTCACAAGTTAAATAAGTGTTTGTTGCCTACAAAGCCTTAGTGGAGAACAAGTTTCAGCTCAAAATTGATGCACTGTTTTCTGATAATGGGGGCGAGTATATCGCGTTATGTGACTTCCTTCGACAACATGGTATTACTCACCTGACATCGCCACCACACACACCTCAACATAATGGTCTATCGGAGAGGAAGCATAGGCACATTGTTGAAATCGGCCTCACACTTCTCTCTACGGCGTCAATACCGAAAGCCTATTGGACATATGCTTTCTCTGCGGCTGTATATCTGATCAATCGTCTCCCGACGCCTACGGTAGACATGCAATCTCCATATCACAAGCTATTTGGTATGATACCAAACTATGACACACTGAGAGTTTTTGGGTGCTTGTGTTTCCCATGGCTGCGTCCGTATACAGCGAATAAACTTGAAGATCGATCCACAAGGTGTGTCTTTCTAGGCGATTCACAAACTCAAAGTGCCTACTACTGTCTAAATAGAACCACTGGCCGTGTCTACACATCGAGACATGTAAAGTTTGATGAAACAGTGTTTCCTTTTGCGAAGACATCTACTGCTCAAATCTCCGAAGTTGATGACTCCAACCCACTTTCTTCTTCAATGTTTACACCGGTTACTGAGAGAACTACATCTCAGAGACACCCGAGCTCGACCCTTCACCAACCTCAGTCATCAACACTACAATCGTCATCCTCATCACAGGTATCATCTTCTAACCCTATTACTCCATCTTCTGTCTCTCCCTCTAAGCCCACTGCTTCTTCTCAAAATGAGCCCACACCCGTGGCTCAGCATCACCCTACCCCCGTCGAGCCCACTGCTCAAGAAAAAAATGAGTTGCAACCCACAAATCAGACAACACAATCACTAAATGTTAATCCCTCGCCCTCTAACCTGTCTATTCTGCCCATGTTACCACAAATTCCATCACTACAAGAACCACAAAATGTACACAAAATGCAAACTAGAGCCAAAAATAAAATTACAAACCGATTCAGAAACTAACCCTTTCAGTTTTAGGAAGAAAATGTTCAAACATGGAGCCAAGAAAAATAACCCAAGCCATGAAAGATGATAAATGGAGGCGTGCAGCTACTGCAGAATTTGATGCCCACATCAAGAACCACACTTGGAATCTCGAGCCAAACACACATGAACACAACATCATTTGGTGTCGCTGGCTGTTCACTGCAAAGTATCTCGCCAATGGAGAAGAGAAACGCCCCAAGGGTTGTCTACTCGCCAAAGGTTATACGCAGAAACATGGGATCGATTACTCTGAAACATTCAGTCTAGTAATCAAATCAACTACGATTCGTCTAGTACTTCAGATTGCGGTTGGCAGATCAAACAATTAGACATCATCAATGCTTTCCTCTAGGGTGAACTCACTGAGATCGTCTACATGATGCAACCACCTGGCTTCATTGAAAAAGACCGACCTAACCATGTATGCCGACTTCGCAAACCTATCTACCGACTGAAACAAGCGCCTCGATCATGGTATTTATCGCTCAAGCAACACCTTCTTCAAACCGGCTTCGTCAACTCCATGGCTGATGCATCTTTTTCGTTCACGCACAGAACAACAACATCACCTATGTTCTTGTTTACGTGGATGATATACTCGTGACAGGAAACAACCCGGCATTTATCTCACATGTTCTCAGTGCTTTTGCTACTTGGTTCTCCATAAAAGACCCGGCAGATCTTCATTACTTTCTTGGAATCTAGGACACTCGCACGAAACATGGACTCCACCTAATGCAACGCAAGTATATCACAGACCTACTTCAAAAGAACAACATGTCAGACGCAAAACCTCTAGCAACACCACTACCTACCTCACCAAAACTTACGCTCCAGACTGGTACTCCACTTCAAGATGGCTCTCAATATCGCTCTGTCATCGGCAGTCTACAATATTTAGCCTTCACAAGACCGGACATATCATATGCTGTCACACGTCTCTCGCAATTTATGCACAAACCAACCTTTGATCATTTGCAGGCTGCTAAACGTGTTCTTCGCTACCTAGCCGGAGCTCGTTCACATGGTATCTTCTTCCACCAAAACTCTCTTTTCTCTCTTCATGTCTTCTCTGACGCAGATTGGACTGGTGATACGGACGAATTTGTCTCTACCAATGGATATATCATTTACTTAGGCAAAAATCCAATATCATGGTCATCTAAGAAACAAAAAGGGGTCGCTCGCTCATCCACCCAAGCTGAATACCGTGCTGTTGCAAATACAGCGTCTGAGGTAGCCTGGCTGTGCTCATTACTCTCTGATCTTCACCAACACCTTTCAGTACCTCCAGTTATCTACTCCGACAATATTAGAGCAACCTATCTCTGTGCTAATCCGGTTTTCCATTCTAGAATGAAACATATCGCCTTGGATTACCATTTCACACGTAATATGATACAGACAGGTCAGCTATGTGTTCGACATGTCTCCAATAGAGATCAGCTCGCGGACACACTCACTAAACCTCTACCAAGAAGTCATTTAAAACAAGCATGTAGCAAGATTGGAGTTATCTCGACCCCTCCATCTTGAGGTGCGTATTAAAGATATATGTAGTATAAACTATGGGTTTAGATTGTAATTATTACTACTTAGTATACCCTAATATCCTACTGCTCTACGTATATATTTTGTAGTCATTCATCTAATAATAAGATAACTTTCCCATAATCTATACAAAGAACCATTTTAGCACAAAAATCTTAAAGAACCACAAAAATAGAGCATAAAAATTTGAAAAACTTAAAAAACTTTCTCTCTCCTTTCTTTTTCTCAATACTCACAACGAAAACCAACTTGAGCTCCGATGGCGGAGGCCATTTCTCCCCTTTTCTTGTTTCTATCTTGCTATTACTCGGTTAACTCGGTCTTTTCCGATATGCGGAACTCCATGATCTAAGTTAGCGTTATTCTCCTGTAAAGGTTCTTCTCGCGAAGAGAGAGAAAACAACACTTTTCCGGTAAAGACTCTCTCTCCCCTTTTCTCATTTTTTTACTATGGTTGTTAGTCTGAGGAGTTTCTGAAACTAAAACCATCTTCAAATCCATTTTAATATTCATCACTCTTTTTTCTTCTAAAATATTTATTACAGAAATGAGTTTGCTCAACAAATGTATGATTCGATAATAATTTTTTTCTATTTTTAAGGGAAAATATATAAAAATACTATTCATATCCCTAAATATGATGATAAAAGTATTTTCTATACTTTTCTCTAAAAATAGAAGAATTATATCATAGAAACAGTTATTGGAACAACACTATTTCTATAATAGCATTTTCAAGTTTAGAAAAAAATATAGAGATGTACCGGAACAAAGTTATTTCTATAATACCATTTTTTCAGTTTAGAGAAAATTATGGAGATGTACATTAAATGCTTTAAACCCTACTAATTTCCAACTGGACAAAACCAATGATTAATCCATTCCCTGATTTTTTAATCAAGCCTAGGAAATGCCTTATTTTCCGTCTGGCCAAGCAAATAACAATTTAGTTTTTTTCTTTTGAAAAAGGGCAAAATAAAAATTTAGTTCCTAACATGTGATTTAAACCCAGAACTAATATTTTTGCACCTTACCTCAAATTCTACGATATTTGAATATCATTGTTAATACTTGTTGGGTTAAAGATTAAAGAGTTGAAAGGAGGTTGATATATAAAAAGATGGGAACTTCAAAGATCTTAGAAACTTTATTTATAAAGATGAATGTCTAAATGGAGAAATATAACAAATCATAAACAGTTTCGCCTTAGAATACGATTATACGAATTAATCTAACCCGAACTCAGTTTAGATCCCAAAAATGATTAGATGGATGCTACACATCAGCGACGCTTTATGTTGTACCAATCAGCGATCTCTAAAATACTTTGGCAAAAACACATTGAAACCCGAAATCAAGTCTAGGTGTCCTTTATATAATTCATTCACCTCTTCTATTCAACCATTCCTATCAATTCTACAATCACATTAAATTTGAAATTAATTAGTATTAAAAGAAGAAAAAACATATTCTCATATTGTATAAATACTACACTGAGATAGTATGATACATACCTCCCAGCTTTAAAATTATTCATAATCGCAAGAAAAGCATCATATTTTTTTACGGTCACTCTAAAATTCATTCTTCACAGTCCCGATATATGCATAGGCATCATCTTTAGTTGTGTTTCGTTTACTTCCTTTTCCGGCCATGGTTTTAACTTTGAAGTTGGTCGAAGGCTCGAAGCTTCATTTTTCAAAAAAAAAAAGAGAGTTAACTTTCATTTATTTCTTGTCCATTAAAGCAAATTAATTATTACTTTAAAAATAAACTTCACGTTAATAATTCTTTTTTAAAGATAATTATGTATGAGGTATTTTAAAAAATTAATAACACAAGAAGAAACAACATTGAGAAATCATGTAATTTTATCAACATGTACAAGAAATTTTCATGTGAATTTCTGAGTAAACTGGAAACTAATCACTAACGCATTTTAGCAATGAGTTTATAGCAGGTCAAGAGGAAACAATACTGTCAAATTTGAGAGATCATATAATTTCATCGACCTCTACAAGAAAATTTCATGTACATTTCTTAGTACACTTTGAAGTAATTTTAGTAAAAATAGAACTACCGAAGTTGAATTGTGAAAAAATTCAAAATATGGATCGAAAATCACAACGAGTACAAGCTTCACCTTGTAGCACCAGCAGATGAATAGTTTTTGAGTTGTACAGACCTCTTTTATGTATAGAAAACTTTCATAAAATCTGTCCCTTTGACATTAACATATTTGTAGCAATGAGGTATAAATCTACAATAAAAGTTGATGAAATAAAGTTATGTCAGTAGCAAATTAAAGTTTCACATTGCTTATAATTAAAATAAGCTAACTGAAAACTAATATACATATTTTTATTTATATCTAGTAAGAAAACAAAACAAAAATCTTAATAAACATTTTTCAAAACTTATTGACCCAAAAAAACTATTATTGAGTACGTTTGTTACATTGTGAAATTTTATTTTCTAATATACAAAACCTTTAAAATTTAGCTGATATCAATCAAGAAATAGAAAAAATGTGAAAACTTTTGATTGCATAAGATCTCAAAACATAATTTACTTAACTATTCAATATATATATATATATATATATATATATGATTTTAACAGATCCAGATATATAAATATTTAGTAAAATTACTTTACAGTATATATATAATATTATTTTCGAAATGATTTTTCGCATTTGAGCTCTGACGTAAAAGTTAGATCGGCTAAAGTCTATTAAACCCTTAATGAATTTTTATATAAAATTTATGATATAATTTAAAAAGAAATTTGTATTAATAATATTAGACCTATATTATTATTTGAGAAGTAAATTTTCTTAATTGTCAACTTCTCCATGATTTTTTTTTAAAAATTGCTTATTTTTCATGTTTAATAATGGGGCATTTGCCAAATATGACTCATAACTTGATTTTAAATGCAAAAGTATACACCAACTCAAATCAAATGCAAAAGTAACTCAAAATGCTAGTGAAATTACAAACATCCTCTGAGGACCAAACAAAAAAAAAATAGAATTTTAATTTACCATTATAACTTTGCAAGTGAGAAGACTTACCTGAAAGTCTTCGCATGCTGTAGATCTTACAAATAATTTATAAATTTCAGAAAAATATTTTGATATGGAAAAAATCATAATCATCTGATTATGGACATTTTTTAATGATATAAATTTAGATTTAATAAAATTGAATTTTTTGCAACATAGATGAGTGAATGTAAGTTAGTCATGATATTCTTTGGTTTAGGGTTTGGTAGCTATGTTTTAGTATTGTATGTGTTTTTAGGGTTAGATTGTGGAATCTTAACATCTTTTTTCAAAGTAAATTGTAGCTAAATGTGTTTAGTTTTCTGTAGATAAAACATTTTTTATAAGTTTAATTTAGGTTTAATAATTTTTTGTATGTAATTTAGTTATCTATTTGATTTTGGGATTTTGGAAGACTTAAATTTTTGAAGATATAATGCACTAAAAGACTAACTGGATGACTTAACAATATTTTTCCGCTTAAAATATTAAAAGAATTTAGGTTTCCCGCCTAAAATTAAGTCTTCTAATAAGTCTTTCTTAAGTTTTCCCGTGGAAGTCTTCTAGGGTATTAATTCTTAAAATAATTTATAAATTTCAGAAAAAATATTTTAATAGGAGAAAAAATCATAATCATCTAATTATAAACCTTTGTTAGGTGATATAAATTTAGATTTAATAAAATTAAATTGTTTTAGACATAGATGAGTGAATGTAAATTAGTCATGATTTTTTTGTTGGTTTAGGGTTTGGTAACTATGTTATAGTATTGTATGTGTTTTAAGGTTAGATTGTGGAATCTTAATTTAAAAAAAAAAAACTAAATTTGACCTATATGTGTTTAGTTTTGTGTATACTAAACACTTTATAAGTTTATTTTTTAGTTTACTAAAGTTTTTTGTATGTGATTTAGTTCTATATTTGATTTTAGGGTTTACGAAGACTTAGATTTTCAAAGATATAATCCACTAGAAGACTATGGATGACTTAACAACATTTTCTCGCTTAAAATTTTAAAACAATTTAGGTTTCCCGCCTTAAGTAAGTCTTATGTGTGAATAATAAGTCTTCTGGGCAAATAATAAATCTTCTGGATGAATAGTAAGTCAACTGGGCGAATGGTAAGTCTTCAAGTAAGTCTTTGGGTGAATAGTAAATTTAGGGTCTAAAAGACTTCTTGGAAGACTTTCAAATAAGTCTTCTGTATCGAAAATATTTAACCTAATTAGAATTTTTGTCTTCCTATATAAATAAAAATTTACACATTCTATTTCTTCCTCCCAAATGGAGGCAACAAAAATGTAATATTTCTCACTCTAAAATTCTTTAACCTCTCACTAAACTACTTGAATTTGATAATACCAAACATTATATCAATTTCTTATTTTTATGTGTTTTCAATATTTTATCTTATTTTTGCAGATTTTTCAATACATAGATGTCATATTTCACTCATTTAAAGGTAAATCTATAAATTTTTGATATGTATTTTTTTTGTCTTTTATATATTAGATTCTAATAAGTTATAGATTCAATATAATGTGATTATTTTAGTTATTATTTAAGCTTAAAACATTTTTTTTTGTTTTTTCTATGTTTTGATGTCATTTGAACGTTTTTAGATATGCATGTTTTCTTAAATCTGACTTAGATATTGGAAGATTTTCAGAAGACGTTCAGAAGACTTTCCTGGAAGTCTTCTGGCGTAGTCTTTAATAGTTAAGTTTTCTGACGTAGTCTTAAGTCTTTCTTCTATGTCTCCTCTTTCCAACAGATCTGTGTGTTTTGATAAGTTTTCATGTCTATTTTTTTTTCAATTAGTAATCTCTTGTTGCATAAAGCTCTTATTTTTTTTCTAAACTAAAATTCTCCAACCTCTCTTTAACCTCTTTAAACATGAAAACACCAAACTTTATATCAATTTCTCATTTTTTTCCTTATGTCTTTTTTACTAGTTTATCTTTTTTGCAGGTTTTTCCATATCTTAGTCAGACATTGGATGACTTACAGAAGACTGACGTTCAAAAGACGTTCAAAAGACTTTTTTGGAAGTCTTTTGGCATAGTTTTAAATCTTCTGACATCTTCTCTCATATCAAGTGGAGTCAAATCTTGGCTTTATGGAGGAATGATCCATAATAGTTTTGTTTGTGGTCTGTTTTGTGATTTGTATTTGTACTTTTTAGTTGTGATAATTTTTTGTAATTTTGAAGAAATATTAATGAAAAATATGGTAGATATGTTTATTTTCCAAAATTACTTGACATTATTAAAGTAAACAAGAGTAGAATAAAAGTATGGTTCTATGTTTGTAAAATCAGTAATGATGTTTCTCAAGATGTAATATATGTGCTAACAATATGTTTTCCACTTTTACAAATCAATGAAATAAATAACTTCAATGGCCTTCAAATTCAAACATGAATAGTTCTTCTCATCTTTGGATCTTCTATACTCTGCAAGAAAAATATAAGTTTGTAACTATAAATAACTTCTGCTCATTAACTTATAATAGTCATTCATCACTTTTAATTTCTAAGTAATAAAACCAACAAAGTCTTTTAAGAAGTAAAACCAATAAATTTTGTAAATATAAACAACTAAGATATAATGAGTAGGTTAACTCTTCCAACTTCATTTTTATATACACATTAGAATCTTCTTAAAATGATTTAACACTTTTGAAAGTTAAAAATCTTATCTTAAATTACTTAGCATTCTTAAAAAGACAAGTTTACAAAATCTAACGTGGAAGACTTCCACGAAAGACGTCTTAATAAGTCTTCTCAGATTAACAAGAAACATTAAAACATGAATATTAATAACCTCATAATTATCACCAATTAAGCTATGAATTTCATTCGGGACCTCAAATATTTTCTAAAACACATGAATTAACAATAAAACCTTAAGACTACATTTTAAATTTGAAAAAAAAATGAAAGTTTATTATACATTATCGTAGAAGACTTACCTGGAAGTCTTCCGTGGAAGTCTTCGTGGAGAAGACTTTCAGGTAAGTCCAAGTAAGTATTCCATTTAGGTCCTTTTTGCAATCGAAAATTTGCAAAGGAATACTTCCAGAGAAATCTCCTATAGAGAAGACTTCTCTGAAAGTCTTCCTTTGTAAATATTGGCTTTCTTTTGTAATACAAAAAATCTCGAAAATACTAGAAAATACTTACCTGAAAGTCTTCTCGGATAAACATTTTAGTTTTGCAATTGACCAATCTGTGTCAGAATTTGACTTTCTACGGAAGACTTCCAGGTAAGTCTTCCGCCGGAAGACTTACCTGAACGTCTTCTCACTTTTACATTAAGTTTACTCACTATCGCTGTAAGTCTTCGTATATTACTTTTGTAATTGAATTTTCTTGAGAAAACTTTCAGGTAAGTTTTTCTACAGGTAAGTCTTCTTTGATTACTTTAGGTATGACCATAATCACAGAATAAAAATCTGGAAGACTTTCAGGTAAGTTTTCCATGTAAGTCTTCTGGCAGAAGATTTATCTAGAAGACTTCCAGGTAAGTTTGCGGGCGGAAGACTTACCTGAAAATCTCTCGATTAAATTAAATGTTTTAAGTTTAAATTCTCAATTGTAAAAGTAACCTACGCAGGCTTCAGTAGACTTAATATAAAGGTTGAGAAGACTTCCAAGTAAGGCGGAAGACTTATCTGGAAGTCTTTCGTAGAAAGTCAAATTTCTGACACAGATTGGTCCATTACAAAACAAATATTTTTATCCGAAAAGACTTCCATGTAAGTCTTCTTGATTTTTTTTTGTCAACAAAGAAAAGTTGGAAAAACTTCAACGAGAGCCTTCTCTAAAAAACACAGAAAAAGTCAATTGCAAAACTAAACTAATCTTTGACTAGAAGACTTTCGTCAACTGAGAAGACTTACACTTAAGTCTTCTAGCGAACAAATGTGGGAAAAAATCAATTCATACCTTCAACAACCACTGAGAGATCTTGCTTAGTACTCCAAACACAAACAACTTCACCAGAACAACTACTCAATCGTTAATGACCAGAAATTGTGAGCTTGAATGGCCCTTAAAAACTTCAGAATAAAAAAACTTGGATTTTTTGGATGAATATAGATAGAAAGTGAAAGAGATGTAATTTTTGGGCATAAGATATAAGAATGAATGAGTAAATTACGTTTTAGATGCATTAAGAGGTTCATTTTGGTTGTTCATGGTTGTTAGGTGAACATATGGCAATTGCATTCTCGTGATTAATTGATTAAGATGAGGAGAGTAAAACAATCATTTTAGATAAAAAAAAAAATAAAATAAAAAGCAATAGCATTTTTTGTGTGAATAATATTATATGTTTTAGAAAATAATATTTATTTTATGTATTGTATTGTTATCTTGAAAATATATTTTATATTATAGAAACTAAAAATTAAGATATAGAAAATTATAATTAAATATAAATCAAGCAATGCTGATTTGTCAACTTCTCTATGATTTTAGATAATTTAGCTTATTTTCATATTTTAATAATTTCATATATAACTTATTATATATTAAAAATAATTTATATAAATAATATTATTTTAAGAAAATAAGATAATTCTTATGTACTAAATTGTTATCTTGAAAATATATTTTCTATTATCAAATTTAAGTGAATTTGATGATTTGTAATGTTTTCATGATTTAGGTAATTTTTCTTATTTGTCATGTTGGTAATAATTATATATATATATATATATCATTTATTATATAATAAAAACTAATTTCTATTAATAATATTATATTTTTAGAAAATAAGATATTTCATAAGTATTATATTGTTATCTTAAATCATATTTTTCTATTATAGAAACAAAAAAAATAAGATATAATTTTTTTAATTAGATATAAAAATCAAGCAAACATTTGATAAATATTTTTTAAAAAGTATTTTGCTATGTAACTGTTGTTATTTATAACTAATTTTAAAAATATAAAGCATAATTTATTATTGAATTTTTGAATTAATAATATATAACTAATAAGTATTTGTAGAAAAAAATATGCAATCCCTAGTTTATATGTATTAGATAATGATTATAAACTAAAATATTAAATAAAAGATAAAAGATAAAAAATATTTAAAAATAAGATAATTCATATATATTGTGTTGTTATTTAGAAATATGTTTTCTATTCTAAAAGCTAAAGATTAATATATAAAACAATTTATTCTTAGATATTAATCAAAACAATAATAAACATATATAATTTGATGAGAACTTTTTCATATATAAATAATTCATGTTTGATTTAAAAGTTTTAAGAACTTAAAAATAATAACTTATAATGTAGGTTTTGAATTAATAAAACATAAACATATAAGTATTCGTAAGAATATTATGTCCGCATGTGCGGGCAATACTATTATTTGCAAAGTGTTTTTTTTTGCATACGAGTCATCACGTTAAAAGTTAGATCAGTTAATATGTATACTATATTTAATGAATAATTATATATATTATTATATAATTAACCATTATTAAAAACTAATTTATAATTATCAAAACATAAAAATATTTGATATGTTTTATCCTAAACAATGATTTGATATAATATGTTTTTGAAAAAAATAAAGATAAATCCATATATGTATTATCACTAATTTGATAAATATCATTATCGAAAATAGTTTATATTATAGTATAAAGTCTGTATTATAATTAGCCATAAATTAAAAACAAATTTCCTTGATTCTAGAATTAGTATTATAACAAAATTATTTATACTGTAATATCCAAAAAATAATTTTACATCAGAAAATCTTTCTTTTAATCTCTACATATACATTTTGTATATAGTTTTATGTATATATGTTTTCAAGTTTAATTACTAACATATATACAATATAAAAAATTGATTATTCAGTCCGTACGTCCGGACAAACAGCTAATACATAACTGAATTTTGTAAATTTACTTTACGGGAGTTTATTTATTGGGTGCACCATTGATAATAACAGAGAAGAGTCCCACAAAAGGAGTTGAAGCTAGGTTGATGTAGGTGCACAACATATATTTTTCACCTGATCCAACAGATTCTCTTAGTTTTCTCATAGGAATTTAAGCTATTTATAAGTATTATGGGTGCACATGATCCAATGGTGTATAGTGTAGCTTCGCCCCAACTTTAAGATATTGTCTAAACTTAACCCACATTTAAGAAATGTGTCCGTGTAAAAAGAAATTTACGAAATTCATTCTTTTTGTCGATCTTACGAAACTCATTCATAACATAGATACTGAAGAAATCATTTTTGCGTGTAAAGGAAAATGTCATGTAAAACATAGGTAGAGTAAACATGTGCGTTTACCTATGATGTGCTCATATTTGAGATATACATGTTAAATTAATCAATACTTTTAGTCAAATTTTAAATTTTGTATATATGTCCAAAATGCAGACATGATTGAGGAGCAGCTTCCATGTGAAAAACGCTCATGATTGGTTATTGTACTAATGTTTACAGATGATAATAACAAAAGTCCAAACAAGGCTTGGACCCATCATTAGTAATTTGTAAAACCACATTGATCAGAATTATCTCCAAAGAAAAGATTAAAAATATAACACTTACTAATATCTTTTGTTTGATAGACATTAGGCAAAGGAAAAAAGTTTCCATCGTAAAAGATACCGCTTTTGCTGCACTTAAAATTATAAGTAAAACAATATGCAGTGTACATAAGGATTATGGAAAAACAAAGGACTGAATTGTTGCACCAACGAATGTTGAACATATGATTTGACGGTAATAATAATCTTGAGAAGATGAATTATGAACTCATTGAACATGACATCCAGTCTCCTATAATTCAGTTAACTACCAAGACAAACTAATTGAATGTGTCGCCTACCATAAACTCATACATGTTTGCATATTAAGAAATGGTGTAGGGTTACATAATAATTACTTCATAATATTAATAAATCAAGTTATAATTGGTCTCTCAACAAGTATTTCTGCATAGTCTAAAATGGCTCTATGGTAGCCATTTGGCATATATATTTTCATTATATTCTATAGACTTGTTATGAAAAAAGTAAATAAAATTTTAAACTACTGGATATTCTGTAATTCATCTTGCGCAATTGGATCATACAGATATAAATAATAATGAAAAAGCTTATGGGGTCAAGCTATATAGATTTGGTTTTGGGATCATAATGGGACTATACAATCACCACATGGACGATTCCTTGTACATGAACCTAACTCTATTAATATCGCCCACAACACAATTTCATTGGTAGACGTATGCCTCATCGATCCAAGAAAAGATGAATTCTCTTATTTTATTTTATAAATACAAGAAGAAAATAACTACATGTGCAAATGTTCCCTTGCAAGGAAAACAAAGATGCAAATAATATGAGAAATAACTATAAAATGTGGGAGTTTGTTGTCACTATTTGAGGTATGTCCATGTGAAAGCCCTTCTCTTATCTTTCCGCAACTTGTGTATGTATTTGTAGTTTAGCTTTGCCACTTAGTCAAACAACATTACTAACATCAACATCAGCCATTAGTCCTCGATCCAGAAAAAAAAAACAATTCTACTTTCCCCTCAGCCCATTATTCCATTTCCGCATCTTATAATTTTTTTTTTCTTTTTTGAGAAAGGGCTTTTGTTGACCAAAAAAAAAGAGAAAGGGCTTTTAATTAGCATCTTATAATTTTGTATGATAATTTTACTTTGGAGAATAGATGATTATGGTTGTTGAACTGGTGCTTTAAAAATGTATGAATTGATACAGCAATTAATATATTGCTTCATTTCTTTCGAAAATGAAACTGAATTTCTTACATGCATGATGTTGTCAACTTCTTACATAAAAAAATCTTGATCTACTCGGTACTATTGGTGATAAATTCTGGACGCAAAGATGTAAGACAGTAACGTCATTACTTTTATAAACAATCTAAGATGATCCGAGCTCTGACACCTGAGTGAAGGATACGATTTTCAAGTTGTATGGCAAGGACCAAACCGGTGAACCAAATGATAATACAAATGAGACAGACTATTATCAAGTACTTATGAGCTATTCTAACCAAGAAAGTCAGCCCTTCGGATATTCAACTATGAAACGTATATTATCATATTAGTGTCGTATTATTCATATCTTTGGACGTGCAAAAAAATAATTATATGACAAAATATTAATGGTAATTCGATAATTAATAATTATAAAAATAATAATTGAAATGACGTATGTACCGTGGCTTTAAATGATAAAATCTATAGTAAATAATAACTGTAGGTTAATTTTTACAAGTTATGTTTATATTTATTATTATATGTTTGATTTGTTTCCAAATAACAGCTAAAATGGTTCCACATCCCAAAGGAATCCAGAAAGAAAAAGACATTCGAACATTGATGGATGCTATTGATTTGAACTTAGTTACATGTCGTAATAGAAACAAAAGTGTGTTATATATCCCTGCCACCTTAATTAGCTGGGCCATCATTGCTGAACTATTGAGATGATATGATGCTTAAAACGAGAAAATTGAACTTCAGTGTCCCAAGAACCGGTTTGATAAGTATGATCTTATACCGATTCGGTTTAGCTCTACTGAGTATCACAATTAGATAAATATGAAAAGAACAAGACGAGGGCGGGAAAAAGCCAAAGAGGATGAAGCCATGATAATGGTCGAAGTAACGAACATAAGTCACATGGAGGGTTATCTCCCAACATATTAATACGTCGCCGTCTACATGATAGTGATCATTCTTTTGTTCCTCCATACCTTCAGTTTAAATCTTCTTCTTTTTTAACGATCAAATTTTTACTGTTCCTCTTAGTTAATTTGGAATCATTTGTAAGTTCAGAGCTAAATTGAAAGAATGACCCGGGAATGTTTGGTTTTGAAATCTATAGCCTGATTTAACTTTTGATTTCTAGTTTTACATAACCATAATTAAGGGACACTAGAGATGAACCTAATGATTTACGTTATAATACTATTTATATTGATTTTTTTTTCGGGGTTTAAACTAAAAGCAAATTATAGTTTGGTTTGAATGTTCGGTCCAGTTCTCAAATTTGAAAATTCTTTGATCTGCCATGTCGCCGATTAAATTGGCTAGGGTGAATTAATATTCTTGTCTTCTAGGCAAGTCGTGCATCCTAAATCCATGCTCGTTTGAAACAACAAAAGATACATGTGTTTTGTATATAAACGTACATGATAACTAACGATACTTATAAAAGGCTTGTAGCTCTTTACATTTTAAGTAATACTGCTTAATGCATATATTGGCCCCATTTTTCTTAACATGTTTAAAACACTAATTCAACCGGTTTTGAAACAAGTTTTTTTCAAGAAACAACTTTTTTTTATTCCTAGAAGTTTTGGATATAAATTCTGAAAAAAAAAGTTTTGGATATAGTTTTTTGTATTAAAAAAGAAAGGAAAATTCTATATGCAATTATGCAATTATGTTTTGTTTTATATCTTTCCCAATGCTCGGTCAATGAAACATTACCTCTGTATTTACAGGTATGTAGAGAAGAACAGACAAAATAAAACTATAGGTAAGAAGAGTTAATTTGAAGCAGTGGTAATTTCGAAGGAGAGAAGAGTTAATCAAGTCACGTGCTCGCCTGCCCAATTTGCCTGCTCTCTCCATCTCCCCCTTCACGTGCTTTACCATTATTTCTCTTAATGTATCTCTCCCTCTTTCTCTTCATATTTACATCTATTCCACTCTATTTTTTACTACCATTTTCCTCCTTTTAACCATGCTTGTCATCTCTTACATCATCTTAAATTATCTTGGCCCTGTTATATAAGAAAAAAACAAAATATGATTAATATCAGAAAAACATTATACTCTGATCAAGTCAAATGTCAAACAGAATTATACAGCATCATCTGATTCATCAGAGAACACACAGCATATTATTTCAAAGTTTGTCTTAATCCCTTTATTAATTAAAACATTACTGTAAATTTGGAACTGTTCTAAGGTTCGCCAGTTGGGATATATTCCATTGCCTGTCAGGTTTTAATTATGTTTTAGATTTCTTCTTGTCCTATGCTACCATATTATTGGTAATGGTGATAATACACTGCTATTGTTGAACAACAATCATTATTATTATTTTTGCCAACATTTCATTTTGAGTTGTTTAACTATCATATAGTTTCTTTTCTGTGAAGATTTAACACGACATCAAAAAGGACAGAATCTTTCTGACCTACACTGTTATCTGTAAGAAAAAACACAACAATGACTATTTCTTCAAATCCAATTTAGATTTTTATAAAAATTATTGTCAATATCAATACTTTAAACAGCTAATGTTTATCTTCAAAAAAAATTGCTGAGAAGGATAATGAAAACAACTTAGCTATTCAGTCAAATAACATTTACTTCAGTGAATTGGAGAATTGCTACATGCCTACATTGAATTCAAATTCGAACAAGACATTTATTATATGTTTCAAAAAATTGTCAGAATTTTTATTTACCGGGAAACTACATAATTTCAAATATTTTAGTAGAAAACATATATTCAAATAATTCTAAAGACAAAATATTAAGTGTACTGTTTAAGACAGAGTCTATCAATACTTTCAGAGTTCCTAGAGATAATGATAATTTTTATCTATATCCCTGAAGTAGATATATTAGTAGATATACTATAAACTATCTACTTTATTAAAACAGAAATACCATTATAAAATATCTTTAAAACTTGTACATTATTTACCATCTAATGTCACTGAAAATTTAATTAAGTTAATGTTAAAAATATTTGTCTTTTTCACCTATTGAATAGTTTCCTAAAATAATGCCAACTAAATGCAATGTAGAAAACAAATAACTAATTAAATATACTTTAATTTAAATAACCTCATATTAATAACAAAAATCCATTTATGCTTATACATTCAGAACTATAGATATTTTCCAAGAATTTTCTATTTCTAATGAGATTAAATAAATTCTAATATATATCATAACATAATGGATATTTTCCAGGAATTTCTTATTTCAATGGAAATTAAGTAAATTCTAATATATATCATAACACAACATTAAAAATAACACTAATCAAATCTTAGCTTCTTCTTTGACCATATTTTAATAAATAAATTATTTTTCTTACATAATAACATACTAGCTATTAAAAATAAGAAATATGTTTTTTGAAAAATATATAAAAAATATTTAAATTTAGTTTTCTTTATCGTTATTTTTATTTCACATACAAAAAAAAATATTAGAGTATTTAAATTTTTTGTGACAAGCTAGAAATTATAACATATTAAAAATATCAAGAACTAAAATTCATTAATATTTTTATATATAATGTGAATGAAAAATTATATTCTAAATCTAAAATAACCCAAAGTATTAAATTTTAATTAGTTCTCCATCATCATTAATTTTTTTCGGGGGCATAGTGAAATCTCACCAATCTAAAAACGACAAATAAAAATCAAAATTACAGAAGTCAATTGTATGTAAGATTCACAATAAACAAAAAAAAAAATCAAACAACATAAAAAATCGAAAGACAAACAAAGTTAAAAGTAGAAAAACATGATTGTAAAACAACAACAAAAAAATCTAATTTTTAATATAGAATGCAAAAAGAAATTTATTAACATAGTTACAAAAAACTAAGGAAAAAAACTAGAATTTTTTTACAGGATAGATCAACTAGTGGTTGAAAAGATAGTCGGATTCTGAATTTTAACGGGGTTTTTCAATTTTTATTAGGTCTTTATATTAACAATTTTTTTCTAAACTTCAAGCCAGATTTACCGGTTTAATATCAGGTCCGGTCAATTTTCATAACACTGGTCATATTGCAACTACTATATAATACAAATATAACATGTAATACAAATAAATTTTTTGAAAATTTAAAATAAATATATGCGGATCAAGACCTAGTTATCAAATAAAATTTTCATGGACATTAATATGTGATTAGTATAGATAATTACTGCTACAAGATAATAAACTTTTCATAACTAAAAAGCAAGATTCTCAATAGATAATTACTGCTATAATTTACATAACTAAAAGCAAGATTCTGATAATAGTAAAAATATTTATTTAATTAAATTTTCACCACTTCCCTCTCTCTCTCTAGATAGCATTTAAAACCCCACATTAGCCAACAGTCTATCTATATACGCAGAATCATAGTCTCGATCTGCCGCCATATTCAACCAGTTTCACATTTAATGTGAACACGTTCTCCTTCCTCACACATCCTCAAGACTCAAAACACACACAACAACAAGACTCCCTCAACAAAATGTCTATTCACGGACGCTTCCCGGCGAGTCCACCGGTCTCTTCATCTCCCTCCTCTTCCTCCTCCTCCTCATCACCAACCTCTCACTCCCCTTCCCCTCCTGATCTCAAACAACGTGTCATCGCCTGTCTCAACAAGCTCGCCGACCGTGACACCTTATCTCTCGCCACCGCGGAGCTAGACTCCATCGCAAGAAGCCTCACTCACGACTCCTTCTCCTCTTTCCTCACCTGCATCCACAACACTGACTCCTCCTCTAAATCCCCCGTCAGGAAACACTCCGTCGCCGTCTTATCTCTCATGTCCCGCCACCACGGCGACTCCCTCTCCCCTCACCTCGCCAAGATGGTCTCCACCGTCATCCGCCGTCTCCGGGATCCCGACTCCTCCGTCCGCTCCGCCTGCGCCGCCGCGACCGCCGATATCTCGGCTCACGTCACGACGCACCCGTTCGCCTCCGTCGCGAAGCCGCTCATAGAGACGTTGATCCAGGAAGGGGACTCCAACGCGCAGATCGGAGCGGCGGTGTGTTTGGCGGCGGCGGTGGAAGCTGCGGCGGAGCCGGAGTCGGAGCAGTTGAGGAGGTCTCTTCCCAAGATCGGGAAGCTGCTGAAGAGTGATGCTTTCAAGGCAAAGGCGGCGCTTTTGAGCGCGGTGGGGAGTATTATTACCGCGGGAGGGGCCGGGACTAAACCGGTTTTGGATTGGTTGGTTCCGGTTTTGATTGAGTTTCTGAGCAGTGAAGATTGGGCGGCGAGGAAATCGGCTGCGGAGGCGTTGGGGAAGGTTGCCACGGATGAGGAGTTGGCGTCGCAGTACAAGAAAGTTTCCACGGCGGCTCTTGAGAGCAGAAGGTTTGATAAGGTAAACTAACACAAAGATTAAGATGTTTTGTTTTTTTGTCTTAATAGTAAAAGAAGTAAATCTAAATCCATCGATAATTTAGGTGAAAGGTGTTAGAGAGACTATGAATCGAGCATTGAGTCAGTGGAAAGAAGTCTCTAGTGATGTAGATGAAGTCTTGTTGTCTCCTTCTAGATCTTCCACTGGTATGTTATTAATGTTACATTGTCTGAAAAATTCAGTTTTTAGTTTAAGATTTGATTTTTGAAAAAAAAATATAAATGGTAATCAGATGATGGTGGCATTGGATGCTTTTCATCAGTCACGAGAAGTGCAAGCGTTGATGTTGGTTTTAAGTCTTCAAGACCAAAGAAAGCAACGTCTATAATGAAGAGGTCCCCATCTTTACCTGTGAGTAGATCATATGGAACAACTAGACAACAAAAGGAGAATCTTCCTAAAAGGAATGTGACCATGTTAGCAGCTTCTATTGTGGATGATAAGAAGGGACCACAGGTAAAGCAATCTTTGGAAGATCGGAGTAGTGAAAGGGTTGAATCGAAGGAAGATGAGGCCAACTCAGGGGAAGCAGATGTAATCAAACATACTATCTCTGAGAAAAGCAGGGGAGATAAAAGGTCTGCCTCAAGGGTTGCACCATGCAGTGACGATGGTGATGATTCTTGCGTCCCTGTTGTCAAGAATGGTAAAGATGATGGTGGTGAGAGCAGGAAAGACAGCGAGGAACTGTCTTTGATACGTGAACAGCTTGCTATGATTGAGAACCAGCAGTCCAGTCTCTTAGACCTACTCCAGGTAAAATACCTTAATGTAGATGAAATGTTTGGTTATGATTGTTATATAGATGGCTTGATCCTCACTGAAATAAAGAAATTGATTTTTGGATGTAGAAATTCATGGGAAGCTCACAGAGTGGGATCCAGTCTTTGGAGTCTCGAGTAAGCGGTTTAGAGATGGCTTTGGATGAAATATCATGCGATCTTGCGGTTTCAAATGGGAGAGTCCCTAAGAATAGTAACTGTGGAGGAGAGAGTTGTTCAAAACTAGCTGGTACAGAGTTCTTAAGTCCAAAGTTCTGGAGAAAAACCGAGGAGAGACCAATTCAGACACGGACCAGAAACACAGCCAGTGAAATGGCTGAGCAGGAGAACAGTTTTGACCAGGGGATAACGACAAATGTGAACAGCGTTGGCCCAAGGGGAGGTGGTTCTGTTTATCAGAAGAGATCAGCAAGAAACCAGTTCCAAGACTCTATGCATACAACCACCAGGTAAAACCCATCTTTTAGTGAAGAAATATAATCTTTGATTTGCTCAGTGGTTCTGCTTGTTAAACTTGATTTTAAAGGTCTGCTTTTATTTTATTTTATTTTCAGATTATCTACTTGAGTGATTCTATTTTTTTTACTGGGAAAGAGGGTGATGTGAGGATTGAAGCACACAGTAGAAGCTGACCAGACTGACTCAGACGAATGTAAAAGCCAAATCTCAGATTCGATGCTTTGCTTCAAGCCTATTTGAATTTTTAACTCTCTCACTCACATGTCTTAGTAAGCTTTTTCTCTTTTAGAAAAAACAATCAAATAATTTAATCAGTGGGGGAGTTTCAAAGATTGAATGCATGTGAATAGAAATGATATTTTTATGTGATGTGTCATTGGAGTTATGTCAAAACCATGGATGGAGAGAGATGTAAAGATTTGTTTGACTCTTTGGTGCTACTCTTGATCTGTATATCTTTTGAAACAATGAATTATTGGTTGCCATATAAAGAATCAGGGCAATACAGTCGTACAGAGATGACTTCACTTCACTTCAAACAATCCATCTGTTTGATTCAAAAACCAATTGTCCGGAAAGTAATTTTTTTTCTTAGAAATCACAATGTTTTAACATTACAAAATAGAGATTAAACTCGGGACATAAGAAAGAGCGTATGCGTGCGTTGACTTTACATTTGTAAGGTAGGTCATAACATTTAGTTCTGAGAACAAGTGCTACCAATGGTCCTTCCCAAGATTCACCATCGTAAAACAGTAACTTGTCCCTCTCCAAAACTGATAGTGGTGTCAGTAACATCAATGAGTAATTCCTAAGCCGAGAAGATGCTATGTTGAGATTTATTGAATATATTTTCTTCCACGTCTTGTCTTCTGAATCAAACGACCATATCAAACGACCATGCTCGGGCCAAATTCGCTCATACACGCACAAACGATCATGAAGACTGCACATGATATTCGTTATAAGCTGCAAGCCGTGGAGAAAGGGAGGTTCAGGAATGACTTGAAAAGTTTCGGTGTGAAGATCCAAAGACAAAACATTGGTTTCATCACCCTTAGTGAGACAATGAAGTGACCCATCACAAGACACAGGAGCTTGGCTGTGATAAATCAGATAGGTGGAGGCAGGGACAACGTACCTCCAAGCATTTGTGGTAAAATCCAAAACTTCACAAGTAGTAGTGCTTTTGTTCTTTTAGACCTATTTCAGCAGAATTGTATAACCAGACTGGTTTGTTTGTCCCATTGATCTTGTCTTTACCAAATCCAGGAGAAGGTGATGCATGCCATTGTATGATTCTATCAAAAGACGCAATTTGATAGTTGCATGGAGAAATAGTTCGATGCCAACGAGTGGTGGGATTGACCACAATACTAGGACCATAGAGATCGTAGAGGCATATCAAACCGTCAAAGCTAGTGTTGCAAACCTGGTATAACTTGTTATCCCAAGTAGTAGGAATCCTGACAGACAATGTTGAGCCCACCACCAACGTTCTAAGAGCTTCAAAGCCATGATTACCATATAAGGACACAAAAACGACATCTGTTTTTCCTAATTGCTTGCGATGGAGCATCTGTCTTATTTGGAAAGAAAGGCATCAGGTGATAGGTGATTTCCATTGCTTCGATACCGTCGTGAACTTGAGAAGCGTTTTCACGTCAAGTCTCTCTAGAATACACTCGTCCTACGTTTTAGGAAACATTGATTAAGACTTGTCTTTGTTAATGTAGATGAGGCGACAAAATACATAGTGCAGAAGGTAAAACACATCAAATTTGTTAACGGGGTTCGTTTCCTACATCTCTGGGACCCAATCCAGATTTTATTGACTTAGAATAAGAAGCAACCTACAATTGCTATATGGTACAACACACACACTAGTGTTTATCACTCTTTTCTAAGAAGCAATCTACAAAGATTAGGTATCAGCACTCATGCATACAACACCATCTGGGCGCGCCAGAGCACACTGTCTTCTACAGCTGCAATCTTCACAGACCTCTTTAATAAAACCGCATTTGCTAAACTTCCCCTGAGTCTAGGCTTCAATCTTCCACATCTCGGAAGTACTTCACCATGTACGTCAACACCCAACGCACACCAATGACACCAAACGCTTGATCACCCAAGCACACACAAAGCTCACCACGAGCTACACACAATGGAAACTCCACCACACAAAACGCCAACTCTAACGCCACCAAACTAAGTCCACATCGGACTCCATCAAGAACTGCTTCAGACACTACTTCGACACCAAGCAGTAACACACACCAATATACAATGAAACGCCTCTTTCTTTTCTGTGAGGTCTGCCTTTCTCATAAGGCACGTCCCTCCTTATATAGCAGACCAGAACTTGCTCTCCACGTCTTGAACTTTCTCTTCAAGTCTTCCAAATACACTTAATGCAACTTTCCATATCTTTAATGGAAAACTTCATTTTCAAGCAAACTCTCTTTTGCTTAATGGAAAACGTCCATATGTCTTTAAGTACATATCTTCTTTCCTTTTCCAAGCTTAGCAAGCCCACGCTCATCACGAACCACGAACTCCAGCATAGCCCATCTTCATGACACACACATGTACTACCTCCTGTAGTACTTCACGAACTAACACAAAACATCTCATCAAACTGCATCTTCAGTCTTAGCCTCCAAGTCTTGAGTCTGTATATATAACATTGTGTAGCCTCATTGAATTAATAAGATCGATACTTTACTTTCACTATCTCTCAAAGATGAAAGAGAAAAGACAAGATATATGCTTATTTATAAGAAATCATATAAGCAAGCCCAAATTCAATAAGGAATTCGAGAAAAAGAAAGGTAATGTTGATGTAAGATGTCCGCCCTGAAGTAGTCGCTGAGATAGTTGTTGAAGCAGATGTTGTGTTGAGTGGTGAAAATCATGTGGAGTCAAGATGGTGAACTGGAGTCGTGTAGACTTGGAGAGCAATGGTGTATCTTGGGGAAAATGCAAGAGAAATAAACTTGAGGAGCAAGAGAAATAAACTTGAGGAGCAAGTTTATGACTTAAAGAAAGATGAATAAGTGCATTTCAGGAAAATGAAAGTTACACTTAATATTATGGAAGATGTTCATATTGTGTTCCTTGGAGACTAGGGTTTCGGGAACGTGGAGAATAAGTATAAGATAGAAATGGATTCATCTGTAGAGAGACACATAGTCTGATCTTATAGAGAGAGAGAAGCTCTTAAGGTGTTCTTGGGTCGTGCTGAATCAGAGGCTGAAGTACTTGACGGCAGAGAGACATAAGTGAGTAGCTTAGGAATCTTTCAGTGACGTGCGTTAGAGTGTTAACACTAGACGTGTAAAGCTGATTAAGCAGATCTTGTAATAGAGTGTACAAGACGATTTCTAATAAAGCTATTGGTGTTTTGTCTCTTGGTTTACCTTATGTACTATTTTATTGTGGTGTCATCTTTGCACTTACAAGTGGTATTAGAGCGGGGCACCTAAGTTATCGGCGTAATCCTGAAGGTGAAGATGGACACGATTATTTCGGTGCAGAAGGCAATCGTGTTGAACGCGGACCAGTATGGTCATTGGAAGGCTCGCACGAAGCAGATGATTCAAGGAATCAATGAAGATGCGTGGACAGCTGTGGAGAGTGGTTGGGAGGAGCCTACCATAGTCACAGGAGATGAGAAGAAGCCCAAACCAAAAGAAGATTGGTCAGAGGCAGAGCGCAATGCATCAAAATATAATGCAAAGGCGTTGTCAGTGATTTTTGGAGCCATTGAAGCAGATCAGTTCCAGTTGATTCAGGGGAGTACTTCAGCTAAAGAGGTGTGGGAAATCCTGCTGAATTCGTTTGAGAGAGATGAGTGTGTCAAGAGGACACGCCTAGATCATCTTGGGTCGCAGTTTGAGAATCTCAGATGGTCTATTGTTGATTCTGTGGCGAGCTTTAGTGTCAAACTTAGTGCTATGGCACATGAAGCATTTGTACTTGGGAAGAAGTAGAAGGAGAAGAAGCTGGTAAAGAAGTTACTACGCTGTCTTCCAAAGAAGTTTGAAGCTCACAAGGCGGTCTTGCAGATGACTACAAACACGGATGAGCTCAAGTTTGATAAGCTTGTGGGTATGCTGAAGGCACAAGAGATGGAGACAGACATTAGTTCAGTCTCTACGTCAAGCAGTGCGCCAGGGAGTATAGCGGTTGCAGCTGACAAAGATGGTGATAGATTCCAGAAGCTTGAAGATATTGTGGGTATGTTGGCTAGGAATTTTGGTAGGACGAGTCACTCTGGTGGGAGGAATCAGTATGGTCGTCAAGGAGGTGATCGTGGCAATGGTTCAAGAAGAGACTCTATCAAGTGCTACGAGTGTGAAGGAGTTGGTCATGTGAGGGCTGACTGTCCTATGGCACAACGAAAGGAACTTAAGGGTTCTGAGTGCAGAGGTGTTGGACACACAAGGCGCGAATGTCCAAAATCAAAAAAGGGAAAATGAGCTCAGTCGTCTGATGATTCAGAGTCTGAAGAAGATGAAAAGGTGTTGAAGAACATGGTTGTATTCGATGCACGCAAGGAGGGATCTAGTGAATCTTCAAATTCAGATCGATGTACAAATGATGAGGAGTATCATGTGCTGTTCAACAAGTGGTTGAGGGTCAGGGATCAGAATCTGAAATTGGAGAGTGTGGCTGAGAAGCAAACCAAGTTGCTTGAAGAACTTGCGTCTGTAAAAGAGAAGAATGAGTCTCTTGAGCAAGAGAATTGGAAGCTTCGAGGAGCTATGAGTACTGGCGTACAACAGAAGGGGCGGTCACAGTTCGTGCGAGGGAGCACTTCAAAAAGTGAAGCCAAAGATGTTTGTCAGAAAGTACGTCGGGACGTACGACAAGGAGTACGCAGGAAGTTCTTCAGCGCGTGGCTGTGAGTATCAAGCCGAAAGTGGTACATCAATACATCAAAATGAATGTGAGACAGGAGGTTCTGAAGCATGGTTGTGCATCTGTTACAAGGAAGGAGACTGATCGGTGCATCATCAACTGTGTCAGGCCCAAGAAAAAGCAACATAGGATGTGATGTTGGTTCTGTGGGAAGGTTGAACACAAGAAGGTGGAGTGTTTTTCTCGTGAGAAGAGCATAAACATGGCCAAGAAGGTGAACAAGACGTTCATTAAACCCAAGAGGGTTGAAGATGTGTTCTTAGCCAAGAGTGGCTTACTTGATGAGGTCAAGGAAGGGACATCAGATGAAGGATGCAGCTCTGGTAGGAGTGATCTTGAGGAATATCAAGAAGCATAAGTACGTAGTCAGGACACAGAATTGTCTGTGACACAAAGGGGAAGAAGATCGAAGTGCGTTAGGAAGTGATGTGATGATCTTCAGGAGGGTGATAGTGAAATCACTCCAAGACAATAGCAACGAGTGCAGAGAGCACTCGGTGTGGATGAGGAGGGGCTCATGGTCAAGGAGACGATGCATGAAGGAAGTCAAGTCCTCAACAGAAGTGGGTCGAAAGGTAGTTCGACAGGTGCGTCAGATCGTGATGCAGTACTTGTTATTCCGCTGCAGCAGGGGATGTGTCATGATTATACATGAAAATACAAACGTGTGTGTCTGTAGGCTTGACATCTAAGTATCTATGTTTTAGCTTAGTATGCAATCAAGCAGGGGGAGAAGTGGTGACGTTCTTGTCCAAGGAGTGCATATCTCATAGGGGAGAAGAGCATGGTGATGGACGTCCTGAAGTAGATGGTGCTTATCTCATGGGGGAGAAAAGCATGGTGTGGTGCACATCTCGTGGGGGAGAAAAGCACAATTAGCATGGAAGTTTCCAGATGGGGAACGTGGTTGTTGAACCAGAAGAACGTTGTGCTTGATGAGCACACAAAGCTAAAAGAGGGAGATTGTTGATGTAAGATGTCCGCCCTGAAGTAGTCGCTGGGGTAGTTGCTGAAGCAGACATCGTGTTTAGTGGTGAAAACCATGTGGAGTCAAGATGATGAGCTGGAGTCGTGTAGACTTGGAGAGCAAGGGTGTATCTTGGAGAAAAGGCAAGAAGAATAAACTTGAGGAGCAAGTTTATGACTTAAAGAAAGAGGAATAAATGCATTTTAGGAAAAGGAAAGTTGCACTTAATGTATGAAAAATGTTTATATTGTGTTCCTTGGAGACTAGGGTTTCGGGAATGTGGAAAATAAGTATAAGATAGCAATGTGGTCGTCTGTAGAGAGACAGAGACACATAGACTGATCTTATAGAGAGATAAGCTCTTAAGGTGTTCTTGGGTCGTGCTGGAGTAGAGGCTGAAGTACTTGACGGCAGAGAGACAAAAGTGAGTAGCTTAGGAATCTTTCGGTGATGTGTGTTAGGGTGTTAATATTAGACGTGTAAAGCTGATCAAACAGATCTTGTAATAGAGTGTATAAGACGATTTCTAATAAAGCTATCGATATTTTATCTCTTGATTTACCTTCTGTACTATCTTATTGTGGTGTAATCTTTGCACTTACGAGTAAGGGAATCACAATTTATTTGTTAATTTTATAAATATGAAATCTAAAATTTTGATAACATAAGCACGGATTCAACGATAAACAAATAGAAAAAACGAGGAAACAAAAGACTTTATTTTATTTTGTGATACTCACGAGAGAGTTACTTAGGAATCAAGTAATCTTTTATTTGTATCCAAATATAATTATTCTTTTTGACCCCAAAATATTTACTCTATTAAAATAAAGTCACTTTTTTATTTACTATAAACAAGTCTAAGTAGAGCCACTTGATTAATTACTTAATAATTATTTACATTAAAATATATACCAAACATGTCTGATTTAAATTTTATTTTAAGCTATAACAAAATCAGTTTAGAAAAAAATATAACAATTACTAAATGTTAAAATATTTTTTTTATAAAATAAGATAATAATTAATTTCGTAATTGTTAATATAATACTATTGTATATTAATTAAAATTGTATTCTAAAACAAAAATAAAAATGTATTTTTAGTGTATTTTTTTAGGGAAAATTGCCAAATATGACTCAAAACTTGATTTGAAATGCAAAAGTAAACCCAAACTTGAATCAAATGCAAAAATAACTTAAAAGGCTGTTCAAATTACAACCAACCCCTTGTGAACAAACAAAAAAGAATTTTTTTTTACGTTTCTAGTCCTCGCAAGTCGTCTGGGACAGTTTTTCGTAAAATAATTTAAAAATTGTGTAATAAATATTTTGATAAATGAAAAATTGGAATTATGTAATTAACATATGTCTTAAGAGATATAAATTAATATATAACAAAAGCCAGTTGTTTTCAGCATAGATGAGTGAAAGTAGTGAGTCATGATATTCTTTAGTTTAGGTTTCACCAACATATGTTGTAGTATTGTATGTGTTTCTTAGGGTTAGATTTTCGAAAGCATAAATGTTTTTTTGAAAAATTAAAAATTTACCTAAGTGTGTTTATTTCTGTGTATAGTAAACAATATTTAAGTATAATTTGANTTTAGTTTAGGTTTCACCAACATATGTTGTAGTATTGTATGTGTTTCTTAGGGTTAGATTTTCGAAAGCATAAATGTTTTTTTGAAAAATTAAAAATTTACCTAAGTGTGTTTATTTCTGTGTATAGTAAACAATATTTAAGTATAATTTGATTTTATAACGTGGTTAGTTAGTTAATTTAGTCAATTTAGTTTAGGGTCTGGACGACTAATATTTAAGTCGTCTAAATATATTTAATAATGCAGACGACTTAGTCGTCTTATAGTATCAACATACGACTTAATTATAAGTCGTCCAAACCGAATTTTACCAAATTACTTTTAAACATAACCGTATTTTTGACCGGACATATATAAGATGTTTTTTTTTACTCATTTTTTCGCGAAATTCAGAAAACTCTAACGCCGTTTCTCTCAAAGGTGATTTCGAGGCGATTTCGATCCTATACAAGACCAAAGTAAATCGAAGGCTTCTCTTGCGGATTTATGGGTTTTTATTAGGATGGATGTTCTTTTCCTTTTCTTTTACCGTTTTGTTTTGTGTTTTCAACGATTTCTGGAAATTTTGGTTTCAAATTAGGGTTTCAAAAATTGGGGATTTCAATCGATTTGTTGTTTAGTTAGGTTGGATGTTGTTTTCCTCTCATTTCACGGTTACGATTTGTAATTTCAAGCAATATGTGGATATTTTCATTCTCAAATTAGGGTTTCAAAGATTGGGGATTTCAATCGATTTGTGGTCTAGTTAGGTTGGATGTTGTCCACAAGTTGCATTAACTAAAAGAAAACTCGTATGTACTTTCAAATTTTTATCACAATTATCCACTCTAAATTCTAAGACTGAATAGAACTCACAATCAAAACCTAGACAACACCTTACATTTATTTCAAGTTAAAGCGAGGAGTTGTTTAGGTTTCATTTTAGGATCTGGAGTAGATATTAAGTTTTTATTATGACAATGTGAAAGTACATAAGAGTATGGGGGGGTGGGGGGGGGGGGGTTGGTTCGTATAACTATTTTCCGAGAATCTTTGCAGCTTTATGCGCACAACCGAGCCTTGACATACATTACTGAAACATTGATTTATAATTTCCAAAAATATGAAGAAAATTGTGTAGATATAAACCTTCAAATTTGTAGAAAAAAAAATTGTTATTAATAATGTAGACATGATACGGAAAATTCTAGTGTTCACCAAACATTTTTTTTCTCTATTGAATCTTATAAATACTAGGTAAGGAGTCCGTGCGATATCGCACGGAAACTCATTTTTGAAAAAATATATACTACATATCATATAATTCTTTTGAGAAAATACATATGTTACAAAACCATCATAGTTAGATTTTTAGAGTTTACAAATATATTATTAAAAAGAAAAATAAATATTTTACTTTTATACCTTATATTATTATATAAATTTCTTTACTTTTATTTTCCAAAAATTTATGTATCATATTGTAAATTGCATGTGTCTATATTCATTTACAGATACTACTAAGAATTCATGTTTACTTATAAGTTTAAATTTTAATTAGAATAAAAATACATCAATACCAATTATGATATATATATATATATATATATATATATATATATATATATATATATATATATATCTTATTATTAGTTTAGGTAAGTTATTTGGAAATTACGAATAAATGCAACCAACTTAGACCAAATAATCGCAGCATCAAAAAAATAATATTATAAACCTTAAATATTATTAAAAATAATATATTAAGTTTTATAAATAAACCAAAAAATATATATATATATATGTATTATAAAAGTATTTTCCAATAAACTGAATTATCATAATACTTTTAGATAATTTAGAAGATTTATTAGGATATATATATATGTATATATATATATATCAGTTTTATTTTAGAAAACACAACTATTTATAAACATAAGCAGGTTTTGGATGCAAAAATATATTACTACATTTTGACAACCATTTAAAAAACTACATAAAATTTAGGATGGAAAAAATACATCATTACGAAAAGCCACATTCTTACCATTTTGTAAAACCTCTTAAAAATAGAATTTTAACGATAAAAATATTTTTTTTTTGTAAAATTTAATTATTAATTCTTAAATTTCAAATGTAGAGTTGTGTTGGTACAGTAATGTTAATCATATTTTTTTACTAAACTTAATTTGTGAAAAGTTGTTTGGTATAATATAATGATAATAAAATAACAAAAATAACAAAAATAACATCCACTAAAATTTATGAAATTTTGAAGATGAAAAGATACACTATTTAAAAAATTGAATAATTTTATTATTTAAAAAAATATAGGAAAATAAATGAGAGAATAATGTTTTCATACTTACTTTGTGTAAGAGAATAAAAATTATCAAAATTAGTCAATATTTTGTCTCTAAAAGTAAGAGTCAGTCCTTGAAGATATACATACTCAATTTATTTTGTATTGTGATTACCACTTGATAACAAATAAATGCAATACGATAAAAAGTTGTTTACATCAATTATTTGAAAATTTAATTGAAATTTTAGCTTTAACCGACCGAGAAAATAGTATGAACCTCGGAAATATAACTATTGATATACTTAATTTTTAAAAGATTTAAATAAAAATTAGTAAATTACCCTATAAATAAAGGGAAAATTGCCAAATATGACTCAAAACTTGATTTGAAATGCAAAAGTAAACCCAAACTTGAATTAAATGCAAAAGTAACTTAAAAGACTGCTGAAATTACAACCAACCCCTTGTGAACAAACAAAAAAAAAGTTTTTTTTTACGTTTCTAGCCCTCGCAAGTCGTTTGCCAAGACGACTTTAAACTAAGTCGTCCAGACAACTTAGTTTGAAGTCGTCTGGGACAGTTTTTCTTAAAAATAATTAAAAAATTGTGTAATAAATATTTTGATAAATGAAAAATTGGAATTATGTAATTAACATATGTCTTAAAAGATATAAATTAATATATAACAAAATTCAGTTGTTTTCAGCATAGATGAGTGAAAGTAATGAGTCATGATATTCTTTAGTTTAGGTTTCACCAACATATGTTGTAGTATTGTATGTGTTTCTTAGGGTCAGATTTTCGAAAGCATAAATGTTTTTTTGAAAAATTAAAAATTTACCTAAGTGTGTTTATTTCTGTGTATAGTAAACAATATTTAAGTATAATTTGATTTTATAACGTGGTTAGTTAGTTAATTTAGTCAATTTAGTTTAGGGTTTAGGGTTTAGGGTCTGGACGACTTATATTTAAGTCGTCTGGTAAATATATTTAA
>CAKOAT010075711.1:16021-75696 GCA_932364175.1 Eruca vesicaria subsp. sativa
ATACTTATCTATTCATGGTTAAAAGTTCGTTTGGATTATTGAGTTTTTAGCTCTATAGACCATAGTATTTGATTTAGGACAAGTCTAGACGTGACTTTAAAGGTAAAATATTTCTTTTGGTCGTAGGTGGAAATTCTCGTATGGAGATGACATTTTCTATTATTAGCTTAGATGCTATTATGGCCGTTTATATAGGAAATATGGCAATTTTTACGGAATTCCCGAGGGAATAGATATTAGAAGTCCTTAAGTAACTTAAACAATGCCGTATTTGTCTTTTAGTTATTAATTAATGAATGCATGAACGTTAAAGATGAATGAATGAACGTTAACGATGCACAGTTCTGTTGCATGTCAAATCGTAGTTTAGATTTTTTTTTTATCTCAGTGTAAACTAATTAATAAAATGCATTTCAACAATAATTGTTACTTATCTATCCATAGTTAAAAGCTCGTTGGGATTATTGAGTTTTAAGCTCTATAGACCATAGTATTTGAGTTAGGACAAGTCTAGACGTGACTTTAAAGGTAAAATATTTCTTTTGGTCGGAGCTGGAAATTCTCGTATGGAGATGACATTTTCTATTAATAGCTTATATGCTAATATGGCCGTTTATATAGGAAAATATGGCAATTTTTACGGAATTACCGAGGGAATAGATACTAGAAGTCCGTAAGTAACTTAAACAATGCCGTATTTGTCTTTTAGTTATTAATTAATGAATGCATGAACGTTAAAGATGAATACATGAACGTTAACGATGCACACTTCTGTTGCATGATAAATCGTAGTTTAGATTTTTTTGTTTTTATCTCAGTGTAAACTAATTAATAATATGCATCTCAACAATAATTGATATTTATCTATCCATGGTTAAAAGCTCGTTTGGATTATTGAGTTTTGAGCTCTATAGACCATAGTATTTGAGTTAGGACAAGTCTAGACGTGACTTTAAAGGTAAAATTTTTCTTATGGTTGGTGTAGGAAATTCTCGTATGGAGATGACATTTGCTTTTAATAGCTTGGATGCTAATATGGCCGTTTGTATAGGAAAATATTTCAATTTTTACAGAATTCCCGAGGGATTAGATAATAGAAGTTCTCAAGTAACTTAAATAATGCCGCATTTTTCTTTTAGTTACTAATTAATGAATGCATGAACGTTAAAGATGAATGCATGAACGTTAAAGATGCATACTTCTATTGCATGTCAAGTCGTAGTTTAGATTTTTTTTTTATCTCAGTGTAAACTAATTTATAATATGCATCTTAACAACAATTGATACTTATCTATCCATGGTTAAAGCTCATTTGGATTATTGAGTTTTGATTTCTATAGACCATAGTATTTGAGTTAGGATAAGTCTAGACGTAACTTTAAAGGTAAAATATTTCTTTTGGTCGGAGGTGGAAATTCTCGTATGGAGATGACATTTGCTCTTAATAGCTTAGATGCTAATATGGCCGTTTATATCGGAAAATATGGCAATTTTTACGGAATTGCCGAGGGAATAGATATTAGAAGTTCTTAAGTAACTTAAATAATGCCGCATTTGTTTTTAGTTATTAATTAATGAATGCATGAACGTTAAAGATAAATGCATGAACGTTAGAGGTGCACACTTCTTTTGCATGTCAAATCGTAGTTTTGATTTTTTTTTTTTTATCTCAGTGTAAACTAATTAATAATATGCATCTCAACAATAATTGATACTTATCTATCTATGATTAAAAGCTCGTTTGGATTATTGAGTTTTGAGCTCTATAGACCATAGTATTATATGGTAATTAATGCTGATCACTATGATGTTTTGCTAGCTTAGTACAACATGAGTTTTATCAATGTTTTTCGTTTTTTTAACTTTAATAAAGAAATAAATCTTTTATTTCTCAATTTTTTTAGTATATGTTTAACCAATAATTTTTTTAATATTCTTAATTTTTTGTTACCATATGTCGTTTTATTCAATTTATTTTCTAAATTTGTACAGATGCATGTATTGGCCGAGAAGAGGTACACTTGGGGATGTCATTTCTTAAGTTTTTTACGGTGACTATGGTTAATATTATATACAGTATAACCTCTTTAAATTAATAATCTATAAATTAATATAATTTCATAGTCTCAAATTGAATTTTTGGTTTAATTAATATTTCGATAAATTAATAATCTCTATAAATTAATAAAAAAGTTAGTTTTGGTGTAGTCCCAACGTTATTAATTTATAGAGGTTTCACTGTATATGTTAACCAGGATAAAACTAACCCTACGGGAGGATATGCAAATAATAAATAGCTAAAAATATATTAATTAGTAAAATAAATGTTAAAATTTTAATTTAAACTGAAAATAATATCACATTGACTATTCTTGTTGAAAATCATAAAATTGTTTAATATCACTTTTAGAATATAGACATTCTTATTTACTAAAATGCAAGAAAATACTGGAGAAAAAGATTTTTATACTTCACAAACTATGGAGTCTGAAAGTAACTCTACCGCACCTGCATAATAAATCAACAAAAGAAATTAACTTGGTGAATGAGAGAGAGATGGAAACTAAAAGTTCAATATACTACCCTTACGACATATACCTTGCTTCCTTAGAAACGGTTTCATGATTTATTCTAGAAAACTCTCCATCATTCAACCTGGTCAATCAATTTTACCAAAACACAATTGATGAGTAATGAAGATAAGCACAGTCAAAATTGTTTGTTATCAAGTTGGCAATATTTTTAATCACAAACATTTTTTGCTCAGTGTTTCCTGTCTTTGAAAATCAAAATCTTCATAAGCGTTAAATAATCAATAAGGATAACAATGAGAAGAATTCAGAATCTTCCTTGAAAGGTTCCACCTTTGACCAATATCTCAAACAATATATAAAAAATAGAATACATAGCATTGATCCAAAGCAAAAAAAAACTGGTACACTTTTTTATATTGAGATTAAGTTGAACTGACATGTTTTCCAATCTTTCCCCTAATGGTTCCATTTTTCATTGCAATTATCAGCATATTCCCACATTTCCACGATCCGATATTAATCCCATGAGGTAATCACTAAATCAGAATGAGCCTGCGATTTCTTGGCTTCTGCAATGTAGTCCTATGTAGCATAATATTCATTTTTCTATCCTTAAAGTTACACTCTTTCACTTTCTGTTTGTATCCAAGAAATTATTTTTTTGTGAAGATGTAACATTACCGCACTGAGTTTAGAACCAAGGTCAGAGATGTATTCAGGCCCATATGTTTCTTGTATGATGAAGATAATTTTAGAGAAATCAAAACAATAACCAAAGGAAAAAAAATCATTTTGATCAATTTTATGAATTGTAAATTTTTAATCAAATAAATGGTTTAAGTTGATAAGAAGAGACCACATGGGCCATAAGGTTCTTCTTTCTGGTAAGTTTTTCAATTTTGTGATAGCTTTATTTCGTTATGTTGATATCATTATTCGTGAATGGAGAATGGTATGAATCATCATATTCTTACTCATAAAAGCATCAGTTTCCTTGTCAAAAAATACATGTGCTCCTGAGGTGGCATTCAAGAGCAAACGTCCTGCAGAAAAATATCCCATGTGTGTTTCAATAATATTAGGCTCTTCACATGTAAGCATTATTTTGAAAAATTATAGTAATTTATAGTATGAGTTTTGTGTTCCTTTATTCCAGACATAAATATACCTCCTACTATCTTGGGGTTTATGCTACTTGCAAGAACAACTCTTGGATCTTCCGTCCTGCAAGTTTCTTGTGGAAAAATACAGCTTGTGAGTCAAGCAGGCTCAGAGTGACATATATATTACTGTATAAAGGAAGACAGAACATAAAGATGGTCAACGTATATTCGAAAGGAAAGTTAGATAATTTGTAAGTATTGAATGGATTCAAACAAAGAAGGGAAATACATGTCAATCTTGATGATCGCCATGACTCTCTCTTTTCCTTGAGGAATGTCTCACTCACTGTATTCTTCAATCTTCACAGCAGTGAGATACGTCTGAGAGATTAAGAACATTATCATTTATTATCTGTCACAATGATATGTCTGAGATAAACATGCTTTAAGAAGCTGTACGTGGAACGTGAATCGTGATCACGGAACGGAACCTGAAACGTTCTTTAGGAATGGGAGAATTTGGTTCGGTTAGCACATCGAGATTAGTTGAATCAGTGGACCGGATTGTTAGAAGTGAGTCTGGCTCTGGCTACACCGAGTGACATCAAACTGCTGAGTTTGAACAGTGAACCAGTGTGGAGACAGTTCCTAAAAAGTTGCTGGCCGGTGAACATTCACAATGACTGCAATAAGGATTGACTGTAACAAATGTGAAGAGATCATTATCAACAGACGATATGTAAAAACATAAATTGTTTCAACTAAGATTAAATCTATATAAAAGCCTTCAAATAAACAAGAAGAACCGATGAGGTAGCCATGATTGGGGATTGGTTTTTGTTTTTGTAGAATCACAAAATGTGAGTGTGATTTTCAAGGTATTCCATTTTTTCTTATATATCTTTCTGTTTTATTCATTTCGTTTTTTCTTGTTTTTTTATTCATTCTGTCTCTTTTGTATGTCTCTTCTAGTAGGTATTCCATTTTTTCTTATATATCTTTCTTTTTTATTCATTTCGTTTTTTCTTGTTTTTTTTTCACACATTCATTCTGTCTCTTTTGTATGTCTCTTCTAGTTCTTTTTTTTTGTCATTGATATCTATTTCGCTTGCTTTCCTTTTTTCTTTTTCTTTCTTAATCAAATAATCTTAAAATATTTCAAACTTATATTCACTCTCTCACAATCATTTATGTTCGCTCTTTTACCCCATCTTTATTATAACCCTCAATATTTTACTTTCAAACTTTTTCTATTTCTTTTTTTATAACAAAATTTTTACCAGATTTTGTTAAATCTTCAAAGCACTCTCACATAATATTAATAAATGATTTCATGATCCTTTTTTTTGTCAGCCGCCCATTTACTCTAGATCAAGTGGTGACAAGTCGAGTCGATTCTCCGAGGAGAAATTTCGTCTGGCCGGGTCTGATCTATATGGGAAAATGAATTGCCTCTACTCTTTGTTTCTTTAGCTAGTGCATCCGCTCGTCCATTTATACTCCCGCAGAATATGAGAAAGACTAAATGATTTCATGATCTATCTCACTTACATTCAGTCTCTCACTTATTTCACTCTCATATCCATCATGATCATAACCCTAACTCCTCATTATCAACATCTCTCCCTCTCTCACCTATTTTTTTTTATTTAGCTTTTAACGTAAAACTCACAATTGAACTCACAACAAGTTAACCAAACAAATTAATTATTAAATTCTCTCCGATTTTCACACTATCTTATCAAATATTGATTCATTTAACCAAGACTTTCATTAGAAAATAATTTTTTTTAAAACATTTTTTTAAAGTACTTTAATACACCCCTATTTTAAGTAAATCTGATTTACTGTATTTCAAAAAAAAATGATTAACTAATTATATATATATCCCAAAATATCTAAATTTTTAATAATCTGATGTCATTAGACACAGATATATCAAAATAACATGTTTCTATTTGTATAAATTTTGTTATAACTTGGTTATCATACATTTTAAAAAATATTATACCGCAAAAAATATTTATCATTATTTTAAAATAATTTTATTTTAAACTTAATTTACGTTATATTTTGCATTTTCGACATTATTTAGAACTTATCATTTATATTTATCTTCCTTGATCAATTTTTTTATGTTGTATAAACACCTAAAACTAATTAGTTTACAATTATACTAATATGTAAAAAATATTTCGGTTTACAAATAAAAATGATGTAGGAACAAATATAAAATCACGAAGAATACAACAAAAGGTTTTATTATTATTCACTCATGTTTTTTTATTTAAGTCTATTTTTTTATTATTAAAAATTAACATGCCAATTTTATTATATTCAAATCTATATGAATAGATAACTCTATTCTCGTATTAATATAATTCAAATATAATACCATTTTGTCATTGAAAATGATTGATTTTTTTTAATTATATATTTGACTATTTTGACATTTATTTGATATATTTTTAGAATATTTGTATATAGTGGGTATAGTTATTATTAGGTTTATATTTATTATTGAATTCACTAAAAATATAACATATTTCTATATTTTTGGATCATCATTTTTGTCGGAGAGACTAAATAATTTATATAATGTAATCTATGATAAGGAATTGCTTCAATGAATAAATTATGTTAATTTGTTTATATTTAAGATGTTTGGTTGTTTATTTGGTAAGATAGTTAGAAAGGTAATTCTATTATTAGTTTCCTTTTAAAATCTTTAATTAAGTAAATAAAATTCAAATACCAACAACCAATCAAATTAAGAGAATTAATTCTAAACTTCACCTATGAATGACACCTAAGCAAAAATCACTAAAGTGACTTCTCATTTAATATATAGTAGGATTAACAAATTTATACAAGAAAATTACTTTTATTTAGCAGTTAATATACTCTTACTTGTCCATAGTGTGAAAATTCAAACCTCCCAAAAAATAATATTTAATTTAATTAACAATTTAATTTAGTTTTCTTTTTTTTTTACTAAAGCACATAAATAATAAAAAGGAAAGATTAATAAAACCTAAATACAGATTTTTATATTAAAAGGAATTTTAGTTTTATTATTCATCATGTTTCCTAAAACAAAAAGAAAAACAAAAGATATCTAGGCTTTTAAAATATATACTGACATATATATATATATACATAACTTCACAAAAATGTGAAGAAAAAAAAATAATTTCGATATTATTTCCTAAAAGATAATAATACTCTTTATAAAGTTATTTTTGATCAAATAATTAATAAGCGAATAATTTTAAACAACATAAATGATTATTTTAATATCTTATTTTTCCAAAAATGATTATATCTTAGATAATTTTAAAACCAGATAAATATTTATAATGTGAGGCTGCAACAAGATAAATAATATTTCTTGTGATCAATATATTTTTGTTAAATTAGAATTTTATTAAATAATCATCAACACTTCAATCTTTCTAATTAAATTTAAAAAGATATATCAAATAATAAATAATCCTACAAAATATATTTATAATCGTTAATAAAGGTAAAATAAATCTAACTAACAAGGTGTTCTTATTTTAGTCTAACTGTAACCAAAAAATTGTGATTCAATTAAAAAAACAAACTGATAAAAAATCTATTAAAATAAGAAATATAAAATTCAATTGAACCAGTTATTATGATTGAGTGTGTAAGAATTCCCTATATATTAATTGTGAAGTGATTTACCACATGTTTTCTCTACAATTATTTTTACAAAAAAATGATAACATTGTTACTAAGATTGATAACATGGCTTATATAGTTAAACTGGGTTCGTCCGCGCTACGCGTGGGATATACTTTACGTGAGATATTTTTATTTATATTATTGTATGTTTTTATTGTATGTGTTTTATGTTAATATCTGCAAGAGATATCTATAATTACGTTTATTGTTTATAAGAATGTTTGAACATGGGAGGATTATATATGTTAACATTTATTATGTTTGATTTTGATGGTCGTGTCTATATTAAGATTGCAGCCCATAACATATTGGTTTTGACTGGTGACCACCAAAAGAATAATAGGAACAAGGAGGAAAGGAATGAAGAGGAACAAAATAATAGGAACACTTGTTCCATGTTGTTCTTCCCCGGATTTGATAAGGAATGGTTTTGTTCTTTGATTCCTTAAAATAAAAGGAATGAGAAGAAATATTGAAGAAAAATTTTTCTTTATAAATGGTGTCAAATTTAAGGAATGGAAAGGAATTAACTATTATGATTCCTTATAAATGGTGTCAAAATTAAGGAATAAAGAGGAATTAACTATTTCCACACATTCCTTTGGTCACCAGTCAAAGCCATTATATAGGTTGGATGAGATTTACATGGTCTTATGGTTGTACGTTTAAATAATTGTGAATCTATAATTGGTTGGTTAAATGTACAAGTTTGTTATATCTGGACTCTGAAGAATAGGTTTGTGATAGGCTGGACATAATTTTGAAGAGGTGAATAAAATAATGAAAGTTGTAATGTAAAATAAGTAGTTGTTAAAGTTAATCAAGAGTTTCGCAGGAAGTGTAACCTGACCAAAGTTACTTGTGTTATAAGGAAGTGTTTATGTCCCTAAGCTCATGATTTGTCGGAATGTGCCATATTTCTTTTTGAGTTTGTGATTGTTCTAGTTTTGTGACCTGTTGAGTGAAATCATTGAAGTGTTAACTAAAGAAATTTGTTTGACTGGGTAACAAGGTGGTGGTGTAGTGGTAGACGAACTTTGGGACAATTCGGATTTGAAGACACCCCATTACATTTTACTTTATAGCCATACGGATATGGATTATTGCTTTCGATTTATTTGAATGCCCAAAAGAAGGTTTATCCGTAGATTGTATTTCCATCCGGGTTAGGTTTGTATCTTTAATAAACCCGGACTTAACCTTATTTTCAAAAAAAAAAAAACATGTAAACTCGAATTTGGATCTTAAAACTCTAGTTATCTTACATTTTAGAAAGCTAAACCTTATAAAGTTATTGACTATAGAGGGTGAATCTTCTTGTAGTTAACAGATTATATATTTATGTTTCAGTATTAAAAGTTAGTAGAGTGGAAATTATTTAATCATTGCTTAAGATTTTATAATCAAAATATCTAAGTCGTCTTTAAGAAGTATTTTTTTGGGAACTGAAAACTGAAACAAAGCAATGTAAGTTAAAAATTCTCCATCTGCAAATAATAGGAGTCAATGTATCTTTTATTCAGGTAGTTGATACGGAAATTCTTGGGTGTTATGAGCAGCATCATATATGCCACCTCCGCACGATATAGATTTCACCTACGGAATAATTTATTTGCTTCCAGCATCTGTCGGCTTGTGACATGTTGGTTTGCAGCTTATGGTGGTCTAGAAATTTTTTGCCGTTAACCATTTCTACGATTCTTTTACAAGGCAAAAAAAAACATTTCTACGTTGCCGTATTGAATAAGACATCTCCAATGTAAAAACATGATATGTGGCCAAATCTATATCTTCGAGTGTGATGTGTTTGTATGCAAGTATGTAAGAGCATAAAGTAAAACAAACACAGAGATTTGTTAACGAGGTTCGTTTCCTACATCCCCGGGACCACGTCCAGAACTCATTCACTAGAATAGAACACAAACAACGTTGCTTGGTATCCAGCACACACCCGTGCCTACCACTCTAATCTAGAATTACAATGAAAATAAACTACCAACAGATCTCTCCATCTGTCTGGTAGGACGACGTCACACACATCCATGTGCATCTTCAATAAACCCTAGACGCGTGATTGCTTCATCTCACCATCTTGTCTCTTTGTACTCCAAAAAGCAAAACCCTAGCTCATTAGGCCCATTAATCCCTTTTTTAACACATACTAGATTTTGACCCGCGCTTGAAAAGCGCGAAAATTTTTTATGATTAAAATTTTATATAGTTGGGTTTTGTCTTAATTTAAAGAATGTTTTGGTATAAAATTAGTTTACCATAATTTGTGCTGATAGTTGCTTTTCATTAGTTTTTAGTTTCAGTTTTTATTTTTAGACTTTTTTTTTAAATTTTGGTTTTTGGTTTTTAGTTTTTAAGTTTCTATTTTTGATTTTCAGCTTTTGGTTTGGGTTTTTAATTTTTAGACCCGCTGAGATAGTTTGAACTGATATTACCAACAAACAAATCTCAATTAATAGAACATGTAATTTAAAACTGAAAAGATGAAAAAATAATTTTCTAAAAATTTTGAAATAGTTTATTTTGTAAATAAAAAAAACAAAAAATATAACTTACGTTTTCAGCTTTTGGTTTTGGATTTTAGTTTTTAGATTTGGTTTTTGGTTTTGCTTTACATTTTTTTTTTTAAATCTGTAAATTATTTAAGAAAAATAAAACAATAAATTAGTTAAAAGTTACCATTAAAATTTATCAGGATAGAGTGATTGTTATTTAAAATAAAAAAATATTAACATGTTTTAAAGTACATGATTTAAATAAGTGATTAATAATAGATAATTTTGTTTTGTTGAAAATATTAAATATTTTGGGCTAAAAAATATTAACATGTTTTAAAGTACATGATTTAAATAAGTGATTAATAATTGATAATTTTGTTTTGTTGAAAATATTAAATATTTTTGGGCCTGAAAATAGTAATTGATTTTTGATCCATTAAGGTGGAAAGTTTATTTAATGTTTTTGAAGTTTTTCTTTAATACTAAGCCCAAAAACCAAACAATTAAATTTCATAAAAACAAAAGTAAGCCCAAAACTCTATTTCATAAATAATCGTCGGTTTAATTTAAGTAATGCGGTTTAATCAACTATATAACTTGTATTATTTGTAACACTCCAGAAAGGGTCCAAATTTAAATGACAACTTGTATAAGTAGATAAAAAATGACTCTATTTTAAAAGAATAGATTTCGTCAGCCAAATATATGGGAATATTCTACTTTATCGCATCTTTCTGTTTCCTTTTTATTCTCCGAAGCGTGTGTCACACACCATTATCGGTGTGTAACACAAGTACGCGAACCAAAGCTGGACACACACCATTCTGTGTGTAGCACAAGTACGCGAACCAAAGCACACTGTAGCAATCTATCAAGCTCCAAATTCTTGAGCTTACATTCTCCCCCTTTTCCACTGATTTTTACAACTCAAGCTCAATAACCTTCAAACACACTAAACATCTTTTACTCCCCCTGAATCAAGTACCGTCTCTCCTTGCTTGAATGGAAAATTCTGTGAAAAACTTCATGACACTTGTTGGACCAGAATCAAAAGTCACCAGATCCGCCATTGACTCTAATAGCAGAGAATCCATGAACTCTAACACTCCTCTTGATATCTTCACGACATGACTATTCTCATCCTCTTCAACTTTTCAGCTAGCCACAAATACCATATCCAGGATCTACCCGAAATAAGATGAATCTCTACGAGTACCTGCTCTGATACCAATTGTAAAACATGATATGTGGCTAAATCTATATCTTCGAGTGTGATGTGTTTGTATGCAAGTATGTAAGAGCATAAAGTAAACAGACACAAAGATTTGTTAACGAGGTTCGTTTCCTACATCCCCGGGACCACGTCCAGAGCTCATTCACTAGAATAGAACACAAACAACGTTGCTTGGTATCAAGCACACACATGTGCCTACCACTCTAATCTAGAATTACAATGAAAATAAACTACAAACAGATCTCTCCATCTGTCTGGTAGGACGACGTCACACACATCCATGTGCATCTTCAATAAACCCTAGACGCGTGACGGCTTCATCTCACCATCTTGTCTCTTTATACTCCAATAAGCAAAACCCTAGCTCATTAGGCTCATTAATCCCTTTTTTTAACACATACTAGATTTTGACCCGCACTTGAAAAGCGCGAAAATTTTTTATGATTAAAAATTTATATAGTTGGGTTTTGTCTTAATTTAAAGAATGTTTTGGTATAAAATTAGTTTACCAAAATTTGTGGTGATAGTTGCTTTTCATTAGTTTTTAGTTTCAGTTTTTATTTTTAGATTTTTTTTAAAAATTTTGGTTTTTGGTTTTTAGTTTTTATGTTTCTATTTTTGATTTTCAGCTTTTGGTTTGGGTTTTTAATTTTTAGACCTGCTGAGTTAGTTTGAACTGATATTACCAACAAACAAATCTCAATTAATCGAACATGTAATTTAAAACTGAAAAGATGAAAAAAAAATTTTCTAAAAAAAATTTTGAAATAGTTTATTTTGTAAATAAAAAAAAGCAAAAAATATAACTTACGTTTTCAGCTTTTGGTTTTGGATTTTAGTTTTTAGATTTGGTTTTTGGTTTTGCTTTACATTTTTTAAAAAAAATCTGTAAATTATTTAAGAAAAATAAAAAAAAATTAGTTAAAAGTAACCATTAAAATTTATCAGGATAGAGTGATTGTTATTTAAAATAAAAAAATATTAACATGTTTTAAAGTACATGATTTAAATAAGTGATTAATAATAGATAATTTTGTTTTGTTGAAAATATTAAATATTTTGGGCTAAAAAATATTAACATGTTTTAAAGTACATGATTTAAATAAGTGATTAATAATTGATAATTTTGTTTTGTTGAAAATATTAAATATTTTTGGGCCTGAAAATAGTAATTGATTTTTGATCCATTAAGGTGGAAAGTTTATTTAATGTTTTTGAAGTTTTTCTTTAATACTAAGCCCAAAAACCAAACAATTAAATTTCATAAAAACAAAAGTAAGCCCAAAACTCTATTTCATAAATAATCGCCGGTTTAATTTAAGTAATGCGGTTTAATCAACTATATAACTTGTATTATTTGTAACACTCCAGAAAGGGTCCAAATTTAAATGACAACTTGTATAAGTAGATAAAAAATGACTCTATTTTAATAGAATAGATTTCGTCAGCCAAATATATGGGAATATTCTACTTTATCGCATCTTTCTGTTTCCTTTTTATTCTCCGAAACGTGTGTCACACACCATTATCTGTGTGTAACACAAGTACGCGAACCAAAGCTGGACACACACCATTCTGTGTGTAGCACAAGTACGCGAACCAAAGCACATTGTAGCAATCTATCAAGCTCCAAATTCTTGAGCTTACATTCTCCCCCTTTTCCACTGATTTTTACAACTCAAGCTCAATAACCTTCAAACACACTAAACATCTTTTACTCCCCCTGAATCAAGTACCGTCTCTCCTTGCTTGAATGGAAAATTCTGTGAAAAACTTCATGACACTTGTTGGACCAGAATCAAAAGTCACCAGATCCGCCATTGACTCTAATAGCAGAGAATCCATGAACTCTAACACTCCTCTTGATATCTTCACGACATGACTATTCTCATCCTCTTCAACTTTTCAGCTAGCCACAAATACCATATCCAGGATCTACCCGAAATAAGATGAATCTCTACGAGTACCTGCTCTGATACCAATTGTAAAACATGATATGTGGCTAAATCTATATCTTCGAGTGTGATGTGTTTGTATGCAAGTATGTAAGAGCATAAAGTAAACAGACACAGAGATTTGTTAACGAGGTTCGTTTTCTACATCCCCGGGACCACGTCCAGAACTCATTCACTAGAATATAACACAAACAACGTTGCTTGGTATCCGGCACACACCCGTGCCTACCACTCTAATCTAGAATTACAATGAATATAAACTACCAACAGATCTCTCCATCTGTCTGGTAGGACGACGTCACACACATCCATGTGCATCTTCAATAAACCCTAGACGCGTGACAGCTTCATCTCACCATCTTGTCTCTTTATACTCCAATAAGCAAAACCCTAGCTCATTAGGCCCATTAATCCCTTTTTTAACACATATTTCGTCAACCAAATATATGGGAATATTCTACTTTATCACATCTTGATGTTTCCTTTTTATTCTCCGAAGCGTGTGTCACACCATTATCTGTGTGTAACACAAGTATGCGAACCAAAGCACATTGTAGCAATCTATCAAGCTCCAAATTCTTGAGCTTACATCCAAGATTCAGTGGTGACCAAATCTTCTTTTCGACTTTGTGACGCTGTTGAAGTTCAACAACCATTACTTCTATTCTAGAACCAGGTGATGTACAAAGGGCTTACTAAGTGTTGATATGAAACAGAATTAAGTTGTAAGATTTGAGAGTTAAACTAGAGATTTATAAAGTTTTATAAGACTTTATAAAGGATAGCTAGACTTGAGAATTAAGCACCAGATTTGAGTTTAGCATCAGAAGCACCAGACTTGAGTTTATTTGCCAACATGAAGAGAAGAAGAAGAGAAAATGAGACCAGTGAAGATCCATAATATTATATTGTATTGTGTACTGAGGCATTTTGCCTTTAAATACTTGTATCCTGATCCATAATTTATTAAAGAAAATTATTTCTTTTTATCTCTTTCTGGATTTTTTTCTCTCTCTCTTTCGTAAATTCAAATTCAAACATTACTCTCACTCTTGTTCATTTTGTTCTTCATTTACTTTCACGATATGAGAGCTTTAAGTTACCGATTAACTCAATTACTTCCGCAAGCTTACTCTTGTTACTTTTTTCTCTTAATTTTCTGATTTTATTTCACAAATTTCTCTACAGATTTCTTTTACCCAACGGATAATAGATCTGAGTTCTTGAGTGTTCTTGAGTTGTTTCTCAATTACTTTGATGTGCTTACTCTGTTCTGTCTCTATCTCTATTTTTGAGAGTTTATTTTGTCTTTAAACTTGAGTTCTCTCAGTTCTAGAGTTAATCTCTCTCAAATCCAGTCTTGAATTTTCAAAAATACTTTTGGCTCCAGTTTGAGAGAGATGGATCAGCAATATAGAGAAATTCACATTCCAGTCAAGCTCAAAGGACCAGGAAACTACATTACCTGGTCTAGAATGACTAGGAAAATCCTTGGAGGAAGATGACTTTGGGAGCATCTCACTTCAAGTTCAGCCCCAAAGAAAATCACCCAAAGAGATGATGGCAAGGAGGTTGTAGTGGTAGATGAAGACAAATCGGTTCAGGAAGATCTCATGGTGTTGTCTATCATGCAAAGCTCTCTTGATGATCCTCTTATGGACTCTTACTCACACTGTACAACCCCAAAACAGTTGTAGGATACCTTGCACAAGGTGTATGACAACACTTCAAATCTCACCAGAATATTTAAAGTAAAGCGAGCCATAGACAACTTACAGCAAGAATATGGGAACTTCACAAAGCACCTTAGGAAGTATGGTCAATTGTGGTCTGAGCTGGAGATGCTAAGGCCAAGCACCAATGATTCTGATACACATGAAGCTAGGCGTGAGCAAGATAAGGTCTTTGGACTGCTTCTCACACTTAGTCCAGGCTTCAATGATGTAGTGAAACATATATTGCGAGACAAGGAGCTTCCATGCTATGATGAGGTATGTGCTCAGATTCATAAGGAGATAGGCTCAAATGGTCTTTTTGGTGGCGGAAAAGGAGAGCTGTCTATGGCACATAAGTCTGAGAAAATGAAGAATGCATCAGCCAACAAGGCTTACTTCAAAACAAGGGAGGAGGAGACAATTCAGTGACTAGTGAGCATTGCAAGAAGCAAGGACACTCCAAGACCAACTGCTAGATCCTCCACCCTCATCTCAGACCAGCCTCAGCCGACAAGTACAACCAGGCTAGAGCCCAAGAGGCAAGAGCTCAGGAGCACCCAGCACCAAGCAACATGCGCATGGGAGATGATGGGAGAGCTTTGATCTCTACCATTCTCACTGGTGGCTCCACCTCTCACGCCATGTCTCAGCCATCTCATGAGGATGGATACATCCGAAAGTCAGACATTGAGGCCTTCATCAAGGCTCTTAATGTAAATTTTGGTAACCTAAGTATTAATGCTCTAAATTCTATTCACAATGAGACTCACACTGCTAGGAAATTAATCATTGATTCAGGGGCTTCTCATAATATGATTAGGGATGTTAGACTGATTAGTGATATTAAACCAGCTCTAGGAAGTGTTAAGATTGCAAACGGTGATAGAATTCCAATAGAAGGAATATGCAATCTAAATATGTTTAATAAAGAATCTCAAGCTTTTTATATGCCCACATTTGCTTCTAACCTTATATTTGTTAAAAGAGAAATTAATGATCTAAATTGCAATGTTATTTTTAGTCCTAATGATGTGTGCTTTCAGGATATTAAGACCAGTAAGATGCTAGGCAAAGGTGTGAGCAAGGGAGAGCTGTATTACCTTGAAGATACCAAGCTTAGATCAAATTCTACTTATGCTTTTAACTCTACTTCTGATTTAGCTAATGATGTGTTATGGCATGCTAGATTACGCCACCCTCATTCTCAGGCTTTAAAATTAATGTTACCTAGTTTATCTTTGCAAAATGAAACTTGTGAGGCGTGCATTCTTGGTAAACATCATAAATCTGTATTTCCTTCATCTATGACTATTTATGAGAATTATTTTGATCTAGTTCATTTTAATGATTGGACTGCTCCTTGTGTTTCTAGAGAAAACCATAAATATTTTGTGACTTTCATAGATGAGAAATCAAAATATACGTGGCTCACACTGATCCAAAGTAAAGATAGAGTTTTATGAGTTTTTATTAACTTCCAAAACTATGTAACTAACAATTTCAATTCGAAGATCAAAATTTTTAGGTCTGATAATGGATGAGAATACACTAGCATTTATTTCAAACAACACTTAGTAAAACATGGAATTACTCACCAAACAAGCTACCCATACACAACACAACAAAATGGAGTGGTTGAGAGAAAAAAATAGACATCTTATGGAGGTTGCAAGGAGCATAATGTTCCACACCAATGTTCCAAAGAGATTTTGGGGAGATGTTGTGGTTTCTGCATGCTATCTTATCAATAGAATCCCAACCAAAGTCCTCAAAGATTTCTCAACATTTCAAGTATTAAACAAGACTAAACTTCCCATAAATCATTTGCGTGTGTTTGGGTGTGTGTGCTATGTGTTGATAACAGGTGAACAAAGGAACAAGCTTGATCCTAAGAGTATCAAGGCTATGTTCATTGGATGTTCACACACACAGAAGGGATACAAGTGTTATCTACCAGATTCAAGATGGGTGATGGTATCAAAGGATGTAAAGTTTGTGGAATCAAAGGGGTACTATGATGAGAAGAACTGGGAAAACCTTAGAGATCTCTCACATGGTCCATCAGATAGGACAAACAACCTTAGAACCATTATGGAGAGCTTAGGAATCACTCAGCCTAGGGGTAGTGAGGTCCCCAGAACCTCTCCATCCCCACAGATGATGTTCACAATGAAGCAGCAGCACCAAATTATGAGCCAGTCCAGCTTGATTCTGAGGGAGCAGAGAAAATGACTCAGGGACATCACATGATCAAGATGGACCAAACAAAGAGAATAATGATCAGACTAGTGAGGAGCAATATCAAGAAGAGTATGGAGAACCAGTGGTATAAAAACAAGTGGTAGAAGACCAACAAATACAACCATTAAGAAGAAGAACAAGAGTGAGGACATCATCTCATCAGGTCAACTCTCGGGTGTACTTTAACAGCAATGCGATCGCACATCCCTTACAAGCAACCTGCTCAATGGCAATCTTTCCTCCACTACACCAAGTCTTCTTAACCAATCTCGACCAAAACTTCATCCCAAAGACCTATGAAGAGGCAATGGAAGATGAAGAATGGAGAGAATCAGTGGGAGATGAGATGGGTGCTATGGAAAAGAATGATACATTGTTTGAATCTGAGCTACCTAAAGGCAAGAAAGTTGTGACCAGTATGCTACTCTTCACCATAAAATATCTTGCTAATGGAAAACTAGAAAGGAAGAAGACAAGGTTGGTTGCAAGAGGGTACACTCAGGTCTATGGAGAAGACTACCTAGACACCTTTGCAACAGTGGCCAAGCTGCATACATAAGGATTACACTCTCTCTGGCCGTGAACTTGGAATGGGACTTATGGCAGATGGATGTCAAGAATGCTTTTCTACAAGGAGAACTGGAGGATGAGGTTTACATGAGACCACCTCCTGGTATGGAAGACATGGTCAAGCCAGGAAATGTCATAAGGTTGAAGAATGAAATCTAAGGATTAAAACAGTCACCTAGGGCCTGGTATCACAAGCTGAGTACAACTCTCAATGGAAGAGGGTTTGTAAAGTTATAAGATGTTTATACCCTATTCACCCTCACAAGCAATCAAGGAATTGTGGTGATACTGATCTATGAGGATGATATCATCATCACAGGAAGCAACAAGGAAGGTATCATCTCTACTAAAGCTTTACTTAAATCTAGCTTTGATATTAAAGATTTGGGTGAGCGTACTTTCTAGGGATAGAAATATGCCGCTCTAAATAGGGGTTTTTCTTATCTCAAAGAAAGTACACACTTGATTTATTAAATGAGGCAGGAAAACTTGGAGCGAGAGTAGCTAAGACACCACTTGAAGAAGGGTACAAAGTCTTGTGTGAGGGGGAGTTTGAGGATACTCCATTTGGCGACTTCAAGCTCTATAGAAGAATAGTTGAGAAGCTAATCTATCTCACCATTACAAGACCAGACATTTGTTTTGCTGTGAATCAAGCCAGCCAACATATGCAAGCACCAAAAGTTAATCATTGGAATATGGTGGAAAAGATCATGAGATATCTAAGAAAGGCTCATGGTCAAGGTGTTTAGATGGGTTGCAATAAGAGCACAAATATAGTGGGATATTGTGATGCTGATTGGGCTGGTGATAGAGTAGACAGGAGGTCAACGACATGCTATTGTACTTTTATTGGAGGCAACATAGTCACATGGAAGAGCAAAAAGCAAAAGGTGGTATCATGTTCAAGTGCAGAGGCAGAGTATAGGGCAATGAGGAATCTCACTAGTGAATTCATTTGGATCAAGAACCTACTAAGAGACTTGGGCATAGAAGCAACTACACCAATCATAATGCATTGTGATAACCAGGAAGTTATTCACATAGCATCAAACTCAGTGTTCCATGAAAGGACTAAGCACATTGAAGTTGATTGTCACAAGGTGAGACAAGTTGTGGAGCAGAATATCATTTTACCTTGCTATACTTGAAGTGAAGACCAGCTAGCTGATATCTTCACAAAGGGAGCAAGCTCTAAGGTCTGTGAGTTCATACACCAAAGATTAGGACTCATTGACCTCTCATGTCACTGGTCTCTAGTCCATGAAGTGTTCTACTCTTTTTCATTGATTAGGGTTTTCTCCCAAATGGTTTTACCTAGTTGAAGTTTTAATGAGGGAATACTTCATGGCTTCCAAGCTTAACTTATTCTACATGGTTAATCTTGAGGGGAAGTTGACATGAAATATAATTAAACTGCCAGAACTGAGAATTAAGCTAGAGATAAAGATTTATAAGGTTTTAAAAAACTTTATAAGGGATAGCTAGACTCGAGAAGATCCATAATATTATATTGTATTGTGTACCTGAGACATCTTGCTTTTAAATACTTGTAAAGTAAACTCTCTCAAACTATCTCTCTCTCTTTCTCTCTCTCTTAAATTCAAACATTACTCTCTCTCTCTTTCTCTCTCTCTCTCTCTCAAATTTAAATTCAAACATTACTCTCTCTCTTGTTCATCTTGTTCTTCATTTACTTTCACTAAGCTCTGAAGGTGATTTATGGACTAAAATCTCAAAAAAATTATACCTGAAACACGCCGCTTATGAGCTCTTGTTGCATCTCTAGCTAGCTGTAACCACAAATGGTAAGTTGAGAATCGGTCTCAGTCTGTCTAAGAAATTAAAATTGGAACAAATATCACCGTAGAATGTGACTACATGTGGCTGGCCTTGTATGGTCATCATGATCATTGCCTTTATGTTTCTCTATGATGCATCAAAGCTTCAGACGTTCTGCCTACACTCGATCATATCAATGGTTCTGATCTTCAATTACCGTCTCAGTGCTTCTCCTTCAATCTCTGGCTTCTTGCAACAACTCTCGTTACACTTCAATAACTACCGCCATGAATCAAGAAACATCCCCTCACTCGCTTCTTCTCGAGTCTTACATCTGGCGGCTAGGATTCATCACCGCTTTACATCATCGAGGGCAGATTTGGAACATTGTTCGTCAGAATAACGCCGGCTACGACGCCAACAAAATATTCGTAATGTAGCCGCATTACACCGGAGGACGACAAAATCTTTCTTCAGCTTTCCTTTTGCATGTTTGACGGATCAGATGTGTCTCCAATTACCTTTGAATACAAATCACGTTCAGTATGATTGAATCTAAGTATTCATTGATGGTGATGTCTTGGCAGAGGATAAACGCCACCACGAGAGCTGTCTCTGGATTTACCACGGTCACTACGATGTACTCTGTTGGTGTTGTTGATATCAGAGAACGAAGGGAAACATTGTTGGTGTCGGAGATTGAAGAATAACATGAACCCAAAATTTAGGTGTCGTCTTTGGTGAACATGATATGTATTTCTCTATTGGGTTCGATTTAATAATTAAAACGAAAGCCCACAAATTTTGAAGAGAAGCCATAAAACAAAACCCAACTTATGTAGAAAATGACAGCTGTCGAACAGTGGTTTCTCTATTTGATGAGGCGGCACTCCCTAGAGAGAGTAAAAATGTACTTTATATAATAAGATATGGCATGGACATCTACATTTATTACTAATTTATTTTGGTAAACTTTATAAAATATGACAATAACTGATACATTATATTTAGTGTTGATTTATATTTTTGGTAAACTTCTTAAATTATGGTAATAACTTATAAATCGTATAATCACTAAAAAATAAATATATTGAAATATGCATTACAAATTTTGAAATGTTATTTAATTTTAAATCTAATCATCACTAAAAGTAAATATATTGAAATATGCATTATAAATTTCCAAATGTTATTTAATTTTATAATTATAAAAATTTTATTACTAAATATTTTCAACATTTTCTACATTTTTTTAGAAAAATAATAAATTTTTACTCATAATATCATTAGTTTCTTTAGATATCGACAAATTTAATAAATATTGTTTAGTTATAATTTTTAATAACTATACAATTTTTATATGAATTTTCTTAGTAATTTTATACAAGTTATTTTATTAATTTAACCAAAATAAATAGATATAAAAATTTCTAAAATTAGAATTTAAAATATATTACACATATATTATTAAAAATACTTTAAAATAAACAAATTTATTTTATTCTTAATTTTAATTAAATCAAATTTATATTAAATATTAGTCAAAATAATAAAATATATAATATTCATGAATTTCAATTTAAATATAATTTAACTTTTAAAAGTTTATCACTGCACATGGTGCATGAAAACACATAATTTTCAAAATATTAAAAATTATGTTTATAAATGCAACAGTGATTTAATATTTTTTTGTTTCCTGTTTTTTTCTAAAACAGTATATACCAATTTATAAAAATATATTTACAAATATAAGAGGATGAACTGAACTACATAAATTTTAAAAAATAAAATCCAACTTTAACATAATAAAAATCATTTTAATTTAAAATAATAAATGTAATTCAACATATCAAAAATTAATATTTTAAATAATAAAAAAACATTATATGTGAAATAACGTATCTAATTAGGATGAGAACATAATGATACATAATATATTTTTTTATTCCATATAAATTACAAAATAACTTATAACTAATAAACAAACAATTTTTTTTAGGAATTGTTATAATTGAATATTATGTAAATGTTTGTACCGTTGCATGAGCACGGGAAAATCAACTAATTGAACAAGTAAACAAAATTTGAAAAAAAAAACTAATAACATGTAAAACCAGCTGCTGAACCAATATAAACTCCCTTTAAGGTCGACAATTGTTATGCTTACGTTGTGGGACAACAAAGCAACGGTTTTTAAGTTCATACAAGGCAAAAGCAATCGGAAATATAAATTTGTAGTGGTGACAAGCATTATACCAAGCCTATCTATAGGTAAAGGACAAAAACATGCAAACCACAACTTGCTTCACCAGCAGCAACACAGTTTTACTTCAACCACACAATCACATTCGTCAAACACTTCAAGGGAAGAATATACTTTTTTTTGTCAAACAGGGAAGAATATACGACTCAGTAAAAATACATGAAGTCAAGGAAAAGATATTTCCTCTACAACATGAAGAAAAACATCAAAAAAAAAAAAACATTTAAAAGTAGTATGATGTCGTTCATCTTTAATTGATTTTTAGTCAAGAAAATTATTGCATAACAATTTCCTAACTCAATTTCATTCTCGGTTTATTTTCCTCATCATCCTTAACCAAACACAATTAAGTTACAATACAAGAACAATGGAACAAAAAAAAAACATCCCCAAATTCATATACAATCACCTCACTGATCCTTGCTACAAAATTGACCAAACATTTAATAACATATAGTTATATTCTTTTAAAAAGAAAAACACATAAATAAATAATTTGCGCTTAACATGGACACCGACATAGATGTAATAATAGTTAATTGGATAATAAAAAGAGTCATTTGCATACAAATGCTAATGGGGCACGATAATTTGCAAGAAGAGAAAATGAGGTGGTGCCCAGTATCAGTAAGTGCAAAAAGACACTGCTAACCCTACCAGTTGTATCATTCTCTTTCTTTTTTTCAACTGAAATGAAATACTATAAAATATTTTTCGATAAAGGGACATTGGCAAAAACATACAGTACCGAAGAAAACAGACGAATCCTAAACAAGCGATTCATCAAGAACGAACAAGCATAAACAAGACAAGAGCTAGACCAAGATCTAAAGAGAGAAGATTAGAGAAAGGGAAAGAAGACAAAGGAGCTATTGCCCCAGCCCCGACGAACACGATTGGGTATTGGATCCGATGACCTCACAACTTCTCTGCATCTCGTGTATTCGAAACCAGACAACGATTCATCCACGGTTAGTCTTCACCAAAAATGGCATCGTCAGAGCTGCTCCGTGACCTGACCGCCTGAATATACATAGATCCGACTCTCAAAAACGGATCCTACAACATCGCACACAAACCCTAAAATTTACCGGCCAAAAAGAACTTCAGCGTCTAAGAGGGAGATGTCCTGAACAACCGACATCCCCAAGACAAGCTCGTCGACACCATAATCTTCACAGCTATGGCGAAACAAGAAGACTGTATTCCCGATAACTAACTAGCAAAACTTTGCAAAGATAATATAATAGTTAGCCAGCTAACATGAGTTATTAATGTTTACATATTTGTTAGTTTAGCCGGCTAACATTCGTTACCATTAGTTAGTTTAGCCGACTAACATTCTTTAGCATGAGTTTAGCTGGATGACAAATGTATTTTTACGTATGTTAATCAAATATTTTCACGTAGTATATTTGTTAGTTTAGCCGGTTGACAATTACATGTTTATGTATTCGTTTTCTTTGCTTTTAGTTTTGGGTAGGGTTGGCGTAATACAACTTATATGGTTGATATATAACTTAACATTGCTACAATGTGACTCATTTATATCCTCCATAAATTAGCATGACTACATGGTTGGATAAAATACATATTGTATGGAAAATAGTATTTTTTAAATGTTATTCGATACCAACTAATGGGAAAGGGTACATGAGTTATAGAAGTTTAGTTTGGTGATGGGAGTAATGAAAATTTTCTGCACTGAGTCTCTTCATGATAAAGTTATAAATAGCCTGATAATTTTGTAAGAATGAATGTACCGAACACAAGAAGAGGATATCTCTTAATGATATCCAATGTTAGCTAGTAATTACGAATATGTGATAATAAACTAAACTATACTATGATTAGATAAGTACATTTGAAGGCAGTTAATTAATCGCAAATTTATGTTTAACAACCGAGAGCACCTGAGACGAATATCTTTAAATAAAAACAGTTAAACTAAAATTTGTAATTTATATAAATTTCCGCCTGGTCTTCTTTGAAGTATGTATAAGATTTTTTCTGGAAACTGAAAACTGAAATGCCAATGGTAATATACCTGAAAACAGAATGTACATGAGCTTATTAATATTGTGTAGCCGTATAATATTTATCTTAACCGGTCACTATAACACGTATCCGGCCACATAGATTAGTAAATAAGCACATACCTTGGCTGAAACTGATCTGGAATTCTCTGCAATATTTATAAGATCTTTGCTGAAAACTGGTACTTTTAAAGCCTCTGGACCTACCCATAATAGACCCTTTTGATCAAAAGCAACAAAAGGCATAAAATTTGAGCAGACTATATACACACCAAAGTTATAAAACAACAACGAGCTATGCAATAAGCGTTGAGTTGAAACTAAAAACAATAAACTTTGAAGTCAACCTTGAAGTAGGTGAGATTATTACGGATTGGGATGTAGAGTCGGTGAGATAGTCAGGTTAGAGAATGAGAATCCTCGTGCAACATTCACCACTGGACGTAGAATCTGACGGCCCACCTATGAACCGAAATCACCATTTGGATATGAACCATGGTGAGAAAAAATTGAATCCATCTTGGGGTCAAATATATCTGAATTTATCATTTTCCTTTTTTGAAACATTTTTTTTCCTCTATCCAGTGAAAATCCAAATACATGTAAGCGATGGAAAAGAAAATTCTGTAGATAGAGGATGAGAGAATTAGGAGAGAGGAGAGAGGTAAAATAACAGAAATTTTTACGGGAGAATGGTTAGATGGAATAAACAATGAGTGTTTCTATAAATAGGGGCATAACGGGCATTAAGAAAAACACATCAACAAAAAAGACCAATTTCCATCCGTGCAAATTATAAGATTATCAGTGTATATGGAGTGCAATTACTCTAATAAAAGAACATAATGTTTTGCCAATAAAACACTCAGTGCTCGACCTTGACACTGTTAAACACACAACCTAGGCCGGGCATTTTAACCTGGACCCGAAAAACCTGAACCGAAACCGATAACTAATACTCGATCCGAACCCGACCCAAAAATTTATAATTACCTATTGGGTCTAAATTTATTTTACCCGAATAGATCCGGACCCGAAAAGAAGCGACCCGAATAGATCCGGATCCGAAAAAACGAGCCAAATAGACCCGACCCGATAAGAACCGATTTGTATCCGACTTAAAACATATATATCCAAAACTAGGATTTTTTGTGTTCTGTTTTATATATATTATTTTATGATTTAGTTGAAATCTCTTGTTAACAATATTTATTATTATTTTGTAACAGTTTAAGTAATATAAAATTTTAAAATATAAAATTTAGAGTTTAAAAAGGTTTTATGTTAATTATTAATAGTTAATTTAAGTTATTTTGTAAAAAAATTAGATATATATGACAAATATTGACTAAATTTGAGTGAGTTTGGGTATGTTATGTATTTTCAGATCCTAAATATCCGAACCCGATCCGGACCCGAAAATTACGGGTATTTTATAGGTATTGAAGTAATAGTTCCGAACAGATCCGGATTCGACAAGACCCGACCCAAAACCGATCCGAAAAACTATAAGTACCTATATGGATCTAAATTTCCAAGACCCGGAGAATTTGGATCCAGCACCGAACCCGACCCGAGGACCCGGAAGTCCAGGTCTAACACAACCGTTTTGGTAGCCGATTTGATTTACCGGTTAAACTATACTCGCTCTCAATTGATTTGCTCTGTTATTTCACAATTAAAACTTTCTAAACAATTAAAGTTATTAGAGGCTCTGGTGGATTTGATAACCCTCAAGGACACTCTCTCACTTCTGTTGAAAAAAAATTGTGGAGGGACTTGTGGAAAACCAAAGCACCACTGAAAATAAAACATTTTATGTGGTGTGCTCTTTCTGGTGTGTTAGCTGTTAAGCAACATCTGACTACTCGGGGTATTCTGATGGACCCAACATGTCATGTGTGTGGTAATGGTGCTGAAACTATATGTCATGTTCTTTTTACATGTGATAAAGCACGTGCCACATGGGAGCAGTCTAGCTTTTCAGTTTCCTTAGGAGGTTTCTCTCGGAACTCCACTTTTTTTAAATTTTGTGCACCTGAACTAAATTGTTAAGAGCTCATTTACGGATATACATATAAGAAATGTTTTTCCATGGTTGCTATGGGAAATTTTGAAAGCTAGGAATGCTCTTGTTTTTGAAAACAAGGTTATTGAGTCTTCGTTTATTGCTAAGAGAGCCTATGAAGAAGAAGCCACATAGTTTGATACATTCACAGTTTCGAAGAATGGCATGAGGGATGTCAATACGGAAATAATACGATGGAAAAAACTGCCAAATGGTTTCCTTAAATGTAATGAGGGATCCTCATGGGTAAATTCAAATCATATGAGTGGCGTTTCATGGGTTTTGCGTGATGACAATGGGTGTACAATCTTGCATAGCTGTCGAACTTATTCATGTATGCGCACAAAAACGGAGGCTGGCCTGTGGGCTCTTTTTTGGGCGGTTGAATGTCTACATAATTTACATTTCTCAAATATTATTTTTGAGACTTCGTCGGAAAGCCTACATGACGTACTCACGAAGCCTGATGAACACTAAAACCTCAGCCATATTCACCACACAATCTCTTTTCTTCTGACAAAGATAGCTTCATGGAGTTTGGAGTACGTTTTTCCTGAACGCAATGAAGCTGCCGACGCAATTGCTATAAGTGTCACTCGCGATCAACGTCATCATTCATACATCGCCCGAAGTGCTCCCGCTTGGCTATATCATCTACTCGCTTTGGAGGCTCAGCAATAAGGGGTTGGGTGAGGACCTTTTACCTTTTGTTTCGATGTCTAATGACATTTTAATCTTTCCCTTTTATACCTTAATTATAACAGTCCGAATGATTCATGTTATCAGTGTTAAAAAAAAAAAAAAAACTTTCTAAACGAAAAAGTGAGAGTTCATGAGCTTATTCACTCACTCTACAAAATAGGTAACTAATGAAAATTGACAGCTAAAAATTTATCGGGTTTATGTTTTAAGTACGGCCTAGTCGGTTATCTTAAACCGGTGATTTTATATATTTTTTGGTATACTATATATTCAGGGTGCATTTGTGCATCCGTTTTACAATTTCCTTACTTTTAACTTTGTTATAATTAACAGAAATTACGTTATACAAAAGTTAACGTTTGTCGAGTATAAACATAAGTATAAAAAAAAAATTTGATTGGAAATTTATTTTGAACAGCAAGGAGTGCAAAATCACATATCCTAAATACAAAAACCCTGTTGTAGGGTTTTTACATCTCTCTGAGTCTCTCTCTCTAAACGCCTCTCTATCTCTCTCTCTCGCTTCGCCCTCGTTTACCATTTCTATTCTTCCTCAGTCCAAACCCATTTGAAGTAATTCGAAAAAAAAAAGGAGCAGACTTTTCCTTGAACAGGATCAAACTTACTCTGCAAAGTTTCTCAATTTCAGTTGTGATTCGAACCAAGTCTGTGACCATGGCGAGAGGCGTAGCTAGATTTTTGCGTAGAGCCTATACTTCGAGAGCTAGGACTCTCTTCTCCACCCGAAATTTTCATACTTTCAGAGATTGTAGATCTCTTGTTAATCCCCAATCTGATTTCCCCACGACCCGGTTCTTCTCGGATAGTCCGGTCCGGATACACCTTCCATGGAACGATTACACACTTGTTGGGTTCGGTAAAGTTAGATGCTTTTCTTCAACGGTGGATGAGAACAATGAAAACGAGAAGAAAAAACTTGAAGAAAGTCTTCTTGGTTCTGACTCTGAGAGTGACCCCGAATTTGACGAGGAAGGTGTGGTTAATGAGCTTGGCGATGTAGATGAAACCTTGCTAAATGATTCAGCTGTTTCTGAGACTAGTAGCGAAGCTGCTCTTGCTTTAAACGCTGCGTATCATGACCCCGTGGCTCTATACAAAGAGCTTAAAGGAAACGAAGTGCGTTCTAATCTTCAGCGTAACGAATGGGATACATTACACGAGATATTCACTTACTTTTCCCAGTCTGGTTGGGCAGCTAATCAAGCTCTTGCCATCTACATCGGTAAATCGTTTTTCCCAACAGCTGTTACCAAGTTCCGTGACTTCTTCTTTGAGACATCTAAGCTTGACCTTGTTCAAGATCTTGTTCGTGTCGGACCAACGGATGATGCTGTTAAGTTTCTCTTCCCTGTGTTTGTCGAGTTCTGTATAGAAGAGTTTCCTGATGAGATCAAACGTTTCAAGAGCGTTGTTGACACTGCAGACCTCACTAAACCGGCTACTTGGTTTCCTTTCGCTAGAGCTATGAAGCGTAAGATTGTTTACCATTGTGGACCGACCAATAGTGGTAAGACATATAATGCTTTGCAGCGGTTTATGGAAGCTAAGAACGGTTTGTATTGCAGCCCGCTTAGGTTGTTAGCTATGGAGGTTTTTGATAAAGTGAATGCGTTAGGGGTTTACTGTAGTCTGTTGACGGGACAAGAGAAGAAACATGTTCCGTTTGCGAGACATGTTTCTTGTACTGTTGAAATGGTGTCTACGGATGAGTTATACGAAGTGGCTGTGATTGATGAGATACAGATGATGGCGGATCCTAGTAGAGGTCACGCTTGGACAAAAGCTTTGCTTGGGTTAAAAGCCGATGAGATTCATTTGTGTGGAGACCCGAGTGTTTTGGAGATTGTGCGTAAGATGTGTGGTGAAACAGGAGATGAGTTAGTGGAAGAGCATTACGAGAGGTTTAAACCGTTGGTCGTGGAAGGTAAGACTTTACTAGGAGATCTCAAGAACGTTAAGTCAGGTGATTGTGTTGTTGCCTTCTCGAGAAGAGAGATATTCGAAGTTAAAATGGCGATAGAGAAACATACAAAGCATCGTTGCTGTGTCATCTACGGTGCGTTGCCTCCTGAGACAAGGAGACAGCAAGCGAATCTGTTTAACGATCAGGAAAACGAGTATGATGTTTTGGTTGCTAGTGATGCTGTTGGGATGGGATTGAATCTCAACATAAGACGAGTTGTTTTTTACAGTCTGAGCAAGTATAACGGTGATAAGGTTGTGCCTGTACCTGCTTCACAAGTGAAACAGATCGCCGGGAGAGCTGGAAGGAGAGGAAGCCGTTATCCAGATGGACTCACAACAACGTTACACTTAGAAGATCTAACTTATCTAATAGAGTGTCTGCAGCAACCGTTTGATGAAGTTAGAAAAGTGGGTCTGTTCCCTTTCTTTGAACAGATTGAGCTCTTCGCTGCCAAAGTTCCCGACATGGCGTTTTCGAAGCTCTTGGAGCATTTTGGGAAGCACTGCAGGCTGGACGGTTCTTACTTCTTGTGCCGTCATGATCACGTCAAGAAAGTAGCAAACATGTTGGAGAAAGTACAAGGGTTGTCTCTAGAAGACCGGTTTAACTTCTGTTTTGCACCAGTTAACATCAGGAATCCGAAAGCAATGTACCATTTATACCGGATGGCGTCTACTTACAGCCAAGATATGCCGGTTAATGTAGCCATGGGGATGCCAAAGAGTTCTGCTAGGAACGATACAGAGCTGTTGGATCTGGAGAATAGACATCAGGTTTTGTCTATGTATCTTTGGTTGTCTAATCAGTTTGAAGAGAAGAACTTTCCGTTTGTGGAGAAGGTTGAAGCAATGGCGACGAATATTGCCGAGTTGTTAGGTGAATCTTTGACTAAAGCTAATTGGAAGATGGAGTCAAAAGAAGAGGTAATGAAAGGTCAAAAGAAAGAAGATGGAATATATGAAAGACCAGCTTCACTAATCAAGTTAGTTCATAATAAGTAATCATTTTCAAGACTGTGTTTGAGAATCTTTTTTTATCTTCTTTCAGCTTTCTTTAAACATGGTAGAGTAAGAAGGAACCTACCCCAATTAGTTTCGTCTGCCATGGCTATAGGCTCTTTGATTATTCTTCTCTTCTCTTCTCTTCTCTATACATATCTACTCTGGCTTTATATTTCTTGTGTCACACGGTTCCGCCTTGCTTTAGGTTTCTTAAACATGGATAGAGACAGAAGGAACCCCCATTAGTTTGTTCTGTTTCTTCTCTTTTCGCTACCTCTTTTGTCTTTCTCGTACCACACGGTATTGTTAGAACATGAACTGGGCCACTAGAGTCCAATGGCTCAAACAAATGAGATAAAGCCCAAACAAAATGACTGATATTGAGCCCTAACACCTCGTCAGGGCTTTTTTACACCGTTTTTTATAATATAAAAAGAAGGTTCTTGCTTCTTCCACTTCTCTGCGATCACTCTCCTCTCTGTCTTGTAACTGCAGCAGCCATGGTGCAAGTCCGATTCTACCGCAACTGTAAGCTCTCTCCATCTTTAATTCTCTGATGTGATCGAAGTTTCACCTTTTATTTCTTCATAAATAGTTTCTTTCCCCAAACATGAACTTATATTCACTGACTGTTTTCCTAAAAAAAAAAAAAATACCTTTTTATTTATCAGTATCTTAGATCATCATCATTTAGTTTTGATGCTATTGTTTTTGATCTATCTATTTATCGATGCTTGCAAAAAATAATTAGGTTTTGTATTTAATCAGTAGATTACTCTGTTTTGGTATGTGGTTCTCTTTGCATGCATGCCTTATTATGAAGATTTTGGTTGTAAATGTTGATTTTGTGTGTTTGCAGATGGCAAAACCTTTAAAAAGCCACGACGTCCTTACGAGAAGGAGCGTCTTGACGCGGAGCTGAAGCTTGTCGGAGAATACGGTCTTCGCTGCAAGAGAGAGCTGTGGAGGGTTCAGTACACGCTGAGCCGTATCCGTAACGCTGCGAGAGAGCTTCTCACTCTCGACGAGAAGAACCCTCGTCGGATCTTTCAAGGTGAAGCACTTCTTAGGAGGATGAACAAGAATGGGCTTCTTGATGAATCCCAGAACAAGCTCGACTACGTTCTTGCTTTGACTGTTGAGAACTTCCTCGAACGCCGTCTCCAGACTCTTGTCTTCAAGTCCGGTATGGCCAAGTCAATTCACCATGCTCGTGTCCTCATCCGACAAAGGCACATCAGGTAATCAAAATTGTCGTGGAAATATGCTTTGTCCTCTGCTTGACTTGGCTAAAGAATCTGTGTGTGTTTTTAAGGGTTGGGAGGCAGCTGGTGAACATTCCATCGTTCATGGTGAAAGTAGACTCGCAGAAACACATTGACTTTTCTCTGACCAGTCCATTTGGTGGTGGTCGACCTGGAAGAGTGAAGAGAAGGAACGAGAGAGCTGGAGCTAAGAAAGCTGGTGGTGGTGGTGGAGAGGAGGATGACGAAGAGTGAAAACTACCAAACCTTAGAAGCCCCTTTGTCAGATAAAAAAGATAACTACTTAAATCTACTAAGATGCTGTAAAATAAATAATCTCCTGCTCTTCTAGTTTTGTGTGTGTGTGTGTTTGAACAATGATGCTACTTTCGGATCTTGCTTCTTACAAGATAGTAGTAATAGTAAAATATTTTGTTCGATGTCTTTGCAAAACAGGATAAAGCTTTTCTTCAATCTACCTCTAACCAAAATTGAGCAACACAACATCACAACTTTAAAAGGAGAACAACTAGGCGTTCGGTGTAATATATGGGTTTCGTTAGATTGATGCAGATATAAATTATTTAAAAAATCTAATGATGATCACACTGCAATACTTTTAGTATCATCATGACTCTGGTTTTCATCCAAAGATTACACTATTCCAATGCAAAATATCAATTTCCGAGCTAACAATCTTAGAGCAATAGGTTATCTATAAAGCATAAACTATGGTAAAATGAAATGCTAAGATTAAGCAACATAGTTTACTAGTACAAGCTTAAGTTATAAGTCAAACAATCAAAACACAAAAGGAACTGATGTAGAATCCAGTAACCTCAGTGAACCTAAGTTACTAAAATACTCTCAATATCATCATGAATGTGGCTGCGTTTAAACCAATAAAACAAGGATAACACTATTCCATTTTCAAACCAAAACGCAAATTATCACTATCCAAGCTAATAATAACATAAGGATAACACTATTCTGTTTACCGCTCGTAGCTGACAGTAACCACTCCGACCTGCGAAACGACCTCCTGACATGGCCACTCCGGAAGGAAGGAGAGAGGGAGAAGAAAATGCTCCACAAATACGACATTGAATGAAGAGAAAAAGGGGGCAGCGAGAGAGATAACGACCACAAGCTCAAGAATCATTGACTACATGTTCTTATTCTTATTTTTTTTTTGAATGTAAAATTTATTCAATCAAAACCTTTTTACAACAAGTGCAACAGTTTTTCCTCAAGAAAAGAAACAATACAACCAGCCAAAACCAAAATCTCAAGCTTGATACCAAAGTAATCAAACTTGAGTGCCATTTACCTTCCTCATTAAAAACCTTATTTGAGAAAACCCCATGGGAGAAAACTCAAATAAAGGAAAAAGAGTGAAGATCATGACAAAGAAAAAATCTCAGAAAAATAAAAAGACCACTAAACAAGAGCTTCACGTGCTGGTATCCACTAGTCTTGAGCCAAACCAAGTGCTTAAACCTTTCTCCAAGTACTCCTGTCCCTGACCCTGAACCAACAGGAGCTTGAGCCGAATAGACTTGTCCACAAATCTAGTCATACAATCAGCAGTTTGAGCTAAATCTCCGTGCCTCCTAGCATTGCGTTCTCTCTAGATAGCATGGACTGCAGCTTGTAAAGCATACTTAATAAGAAACATCTTAGTGGCATTCCATCGAGAGCTTGAAATAATCTCTATAATCTCATCCCAATCAGTAGTAAAGCTCCTTTGAAGAACTCCTCCCACTAAACTTCTCCATATTAGTTTAGTATAACCACATCTGAAAAACAGATGCTGGCATGTCTCATCCTCCACATTACATAACACACAAATCGGGTTAATATTGATATTCCATCTCACCAGATTCCAAGTATTCTTTGCTGAGAATTTCCCTTCAAAGATACCATCTCTCTGCTTCCACATTGAAATGTCCTTCTCATGACTATTCAGCACACGGAGCTGATCAATCTCATCTTCCAAGCTATTCAAAATATTTTCTCTATGTCTTCTCCTTCTATGAAACCCCAAAACATCCGCAATCATAACATCACGAGGAATTCCCAAAACAGTGCAGCCTCTATCTCCAAGAATTTCATACAGACATCCTATACTTGACCAATTATCAAACCAAAAAGAAGTATCTTCCCCATTATTCACTTTCATGCGCAAGAAACACTTTGCATCATCTCTTGATTTGAGAAGTTTCCTCCAAATCCAAGACCCAGTAGCCATGCTGCTTCGAAGAGACCAAATAGACCTTTTCTTCATAAGATAGCAACGAATCCATTTAACCCAAAGAGAATCCTTTCCAGAAAATATCCTCCACAATAGCTTCAGAGAATGCACTTTATTAACTCCCTTCAAAGGACGAATTCCCAGACCACCTTCCTGCTTTGGCATACAGACATCTCTCCAGTTAACATTTGCTTTACTAGTCTTCAAAGCAGGCCCAGACTATAGGAAAGCCGAGCAGAGACTCTCAATCTCTTTCAAACAGCTTCCTGACAGTTTAAAAGCTTGCATCCAGAAATTAGTCAAGCTTGTAATAACCGAGTTGATAAGCTGTAATCTCCCAGCATGAGATAAAAATCTTCCTGTCCATGTTCTTATTCTTAAAACTTAACTTTGTATTTCTTTCTGGCTTCGGTCTAAACACTTCAATAAAAAAAATCTTTGGCTTTAAACTTTTCTTGTTATTGTTTGTGATAGACAATAGTAGTGATTTTATTGAAGAACAATTCTCTCAAATAGCCATCTTTTAATTTTTTATCACAAAAATAGATCTCAAAAATTAAAATGACCAAAATAACACTTTTTATTTTAATTTTTTTTAGTTTTTTCTATTTTCAAAAATTTAAAACCCTATTCTCAAAACTCCACTTCTCAACTCTAAACAAAAAAATCTAGGATTAGTTAACCCAAAGGATATAAATATATAATTAATAAAACATTTAAGTGCTATTTTGGTTATTTTAATTATTAAAGTCTATATTTATGACAAAAACTTTTTTAGGTCTATCCTAGTCATTTTCTCTTTTATTGAATATCAAAATTTGTTACAACAAACTTTGCTAATAACAAATAACGTAACTTATTCTAACAGACTCCACTTGTATTTATACTCTTTACTTCCGTAAGAGCATCCCCACCAGTGATACTGAGGTGGGGTTTGCCAGCTGTATTTTTTTTTTTTTTTTTCCGTTTACTTTTTCAAAAAAAAAAAAAAAAAAAAATTTGGCAAATCACGGCCCGCCACGTGGCGAACTCGTGATGAACCGGGTTCACCACGACGAACCCACGCGCGCCGAGTTCGTCACTGTTTCCCTCGGTAAACGTGTGAACCCCCCCCCTTAAATCCCCTTATGGGGGTGCTCTAACAACTCTACTCTTCATTAACCGTCTCCTCCACGTCATCTTTATCATTTCACTCCTCTCTTACTCTTATCTCCTCTGTTTCTCTTACGGTAGTAGACTCTCCAGGGCCTATCAGTTTGATTGATCCATAAATTAGATATTCGGTTTTAGATACATCAGTTGTGCCATTGCTGATAAGGAATTTATCGAAGTAACAAGAGTTAGTAATAGTAAAGTTTTAAGAAAAAAAGAAGTTTTTGTTGAAAATATAATAGAAAATTTTTCTTAAAGAGAAAATAAATTTGATTAAAGATAAAAAGGAAATCCACTTTCAATGTTTTCTTAAAAGTTTCCCAAACTTTTCTAATTGGGGAAATCCACTTTCAATGCTTAATAAATTTGATTAAAGATAAAAAGATAGAAACATTGGTCAAGAACCCCCCAATTTTTACAAGAACCAATATGCATAAACTATATAATTCCCAAATTATTATAGCAAAATCTTATCAAATTTCTTTATCAAATTGTTTATGGGAGAATTTCAATTTTACCACATTCCATGTACCACTTTTCAGCTTTACCTATACTTATAGGACATTTTCATAAATACCTAAATCATTAACGGGTAAATGTCAAATCTAACCCTGGTTCTTTTCTTTTCATGTTTCTGCGTCGTCTTCTTTTCTCTGGAGAAAGAGGAGACTCGGGAGAGAAACCATTTTCTGAACGGTGGGAGATGGTGAGCTCAGTGACGACGCTGCTTCTATGTAGTCTTCTTCTTCTCGGAACCCTAAGCGCGATTCAGGTACATTTTTGTACTCTCTGAGCTTCGTAATTCTCACTATTCGATCGATTCTAGATCTTATTGAGTTTCTAGATTTTACCGATTTGAATTGCGATTGTTTAATGGTAAGCTTTTAGGTTAGTTTTCATCATCTCTGAAGATTTAGGGATTTGATTTCTCGTAGGATCAGGGAACGAATCTTTATCACTTAAATCGCGAGTTATATATTTAGTGTGTTTAAGATGTGATTCGAAAAGAGATTCTGAATTTGTTACTTATGGGATTAGATTCAGCATCATTCGATTTGGATCTTTGCAGAGAGCTATATTTTACTGCACCAAGTGCCCCTAGTATAAGTCCCAAATGTATTGGAATGAGATGTAAAATGGTATGGAAGTGTGTATTGATTTATGGATGTTTCTTTTATTCTGTGTTGCAGGCCAAAAAGTCCAAGGAGAATTTAAAGGAGATCACACACAAGGTTTATTTCGATGTTGAGATTGATGGGAAAGAAGCTTGTAGTGTGACCTTGTTCCTGAGTTTTAAATTCTTATTATCCATAACTACTTACGCTCTCTTTATTAGAAGGAGACTACATGAAATGAAATGCTTTTTAAATTTTCCTCCATTGCTTTCCCCTGAAAACGATTATGTTTTTATGTCTAGGTCGTATTGTCATGGGTCTATATGGAAAGACCGTCCCTAAACTGCAGGTACCCTTTACCCTTGACATGTTTCTTGTTTGCAAGCTTATTGGTATGATCGAAACATCTGACGTTCTGAAATTTCGGTTTCTGCAGAGAATTTCCGAGCTTTGTGCACAGGTTAGAGAACAAAATGAATATATACTATTTAACTTATTTTTATCTGCCACAGCAGTGGATTTACTTTGCAATGGAAGCTTACCTAAACAGTATCGTCATCTCATCTATTCACAGGGGAGAAAGGAATAGGTAAGAAAGGGAAGGCTCTACATTACAAGGGGAGCTCATTCCATAGGATCATACCAAGCTTTATGCTCCAAGGAGGCGATTTCACTGATGGCAATGGTATGGGAGGAGAGTCTATCTATGGTGAGACGTTTGCTGATGAGAACTTCAAACTCAAGCATACTGGTCCAGGTGAGGTCTTCTTCAGTTTTCTGTGTTGACAAGTTCTTTGCCTAAGCGAGGTGTTCTTACTTGATCAACTGTTTGTTCTTTCACAGGGCTTCTATCAATGGCAAACGCCGGGCAAGACACCAACGGATCTCAGTTTTTCATCACAACAGTGACTACAAGCTGGTAATAACAGTGGCATTTCGAACATTTTAATCGATATATTTTCCTCCTTCTTTTTGTTTAGAAAGCTTGGGACTCTTAATACAGGTTGGACGGGAGGCACGTAGTATTCGGGAAGGTAGTGTCGGGAATGGACGTGGTGTACAAAATCGAAGCTGAAGGGAATCAGAGCGGAACTCCTAAGAGTAAAGTTGTGATTGTTGACAGTGGTGAGCTTCCTCTCTAAACACTCAACTCTCATGGAGTTTTCTCCATCTCATCCCTATGTAGTCTTCTTCTTCTCGGAACCCTAAGCGCAATTCAGGTACATTTTGTACTCTCTGAGATTTGTACTTCTCACTATTTGATCGATTCTAAATTTTATTGAGTTTCTAGATTTTACCGATTTCAATTGCAATTGTTTAATGGTAAGCTTTTAGGTTAGTTTTCATCATCTCTGACGATTTAGGGATTTGATTTCTCGTAGGATCAGGGAACGAATCTTGATCACTTAAATCGCGAGTTGTATATTAGTGTGTTTAAGTACAAAAACCTCGGTGAGCCTGTTCTCCATGTCGCCAAGGTAGTTTTACACTTTGTTCTTCATCATAATGAAAACCGTATCTTGGTACTGTTCTCTTAATACTCTTTCTGGTCTTTGCAGAGAAGGTTGGATAGTATGTTGTATGTTGGACTGAGAATCTGCATCGCTTTTTGCTAATGTAGTTGGTTCTCAGGTGCTTTCCCAAGTGCTTACGTCAAATATAACTGCAAAAAACAAACCTACAAAATCAGGTTGGTGTAAGTTTCTCATCTTTCAATACTCTTCTTTTCTGATGAGAACGTAGCAACTTAGAATCAGGGTAATGAATCATTCTGTAGCCACAGTTACATTTTATTAGAGTTAAAATTGAAAGAGTGATTAGTGTATTCGTAAGCTGTTTTTATGAGTTCTTGATATAAGTTGTCTGAATTATGAACAGGCTGTTGCAGGATTCATGTCTGAAGCAACCAAGAATTCAGTTTCTTTCGATCCATCACAGCTAGTTTTAACTTCTGGTGCAGCCTCTGCCATAGAGATTCTTTCCTTCTGCTTAGCTGATTCCGGAAACGCCTTCCTTGTTCCTACTCCTTGTTCACCTGGGTAAAGTTTCAGTTCTTACCTCTCTATTGTTTGTTCAGACAGTGCTGAGTCTTGTTTTTGTTGTGTTACAGATATGACAGGGATGTTAAGTGGCGAACAGGAGTGGAACTCATACACGTTCCCTGTAGAAGCGCGGATAATTTCAACATATCAATGCTAGTTCTCGATCGAGCATTCTACCAAGCCAAGAAATAAGGTGTTAGAATCCGTGGAATCATAATCTCAAACCCGTGGAACCCCACGGGGACTCTCTTGAGCAGAGAGAATCTCTATGCTCTTTTAGACTTTGCTCGGGAGAGGAACATTCACATCATCTCAAACGAGATCTTCGCTAGTTCTGTCCACGGAGAAGGAGGAGGAGGAGGAGAGTTTGTTAGCATGGCTGAAGTAGTTGACACGGAGGAGAATGTGGACAGAGAAAGAGTTCATAACCTCTCGAAAGACTTGTCCTTCCCGGGACTTAGAACCGCAAATTTACTCATTCAACGAGAATGTTTTATCCGCTTCAAGAAAGCTCACAAAGCTCTCTCCAGTGTCTTCTCCTACACAGCATCTGCTCGTTTCAGCGATCTCAAGTCCCAAGTTTGTTCAGAGGTTTGTGAAAACCAACAGGGAGAGGTTGATGAGGATCAACACAGAGCTAGTCAAGGGGTTGAAAGCGTTGAAGATTGAGTGCACGAAAAGCAATGGTGGGCTCTTCTTTTGGGTGGATATGAGAGGGTTGATGTCGTCTGATAGTGAGAAAGGCGAGATTGAGCTGTGGAACAAGCTCTTGAAGATTGGGAAGATCAATGTAATACCGGGATCTTGTTGTCAATGCATTGAACCGGGATGGTTTAGGCTCTGTTTCAGTAATTTTTCAGAGAGAGATGTGCTTGTAGTTATGAACCGTTTTAGGAAAGTTTGTGAAAGTTGTAAATCTCAACATTGATTTTTGATTATTTGATATTTGCTTATCTGTTCTGATCCTGATGGATTCAGTATTTTTGATTACATGTATAATGCTGCAGCATCATTAATCAAGTTGCTGCTTAGTGTTTATAAACCATTACAAATGTTTATAAGTGTATAAAATCATTTATAAAATGGTTATAAATGATTTAAAGAGTTTATAAAAATTTAATAAACCATTTATAATTGATAAAAGTTTATAAACCTTGTATAAAATTATATAAACCATTTTTAACTATTTGTAAGGGCTTATAAGTGATTTATAAACTCTTATAAGTCATTTATTAAGGTTTATGAATCATTTATAAGAGTTTATAAATCATTTGTAATGATTTTTAAACCATTTATAAGGATTTATAAATCAACCTCTAAACCCTTATATTAGTCTATAAGCCTTTATAAATTAGTTTATAAACTCTTATAAATTAACTTATAAACCTTTATGAATCATTTTATAAGCTTTTTATACACTAACTTAGTAACCTTATTAGATTAGTTTATAAGCCTTTACAAACCTTATAAATGATTTTATAAACCCTTATAAATTAGTTATAAGCGCTGTAAAGGAGGGTGAGTCTCTGTTAATCGCAATGATGGATTACAATTTTTATCTCATGAGGGTCGTGCTTGTGGTCAATGAAGATCCAATCATAGAGTGTAAAGGTAAACTTAACAATCAAATTAAGATATCTCAAGTTTTTAAAGTCAGTTTATTCTACTTCAGTTTATAAACATTTATAAATTAGTTTATAGACACTTATAAAATCTATTTATAAACCATTATAAATCAATTTATAAATCCTTATAAATAAATTTATAAATTCTAATAAACAAATTTATAAACCCTTATAAATAAATTAATAAAATATTATAAATGAGTAAAAACTTGGTATTTCATGCGTTTTGAATTTGTTATCACATTATGTAATGATAGCAATCCTCATCCGAATCGACCATGGAAGAGGCAACAACCCTTCAAAAACACACAAGTTCAAGAAATATCGACCTGCCATCTAAGATTTGGAAGTAGAAAGTTTCCAACTTTAAACAAATATAAGTGTAGAAATGTTCCAACTTTTGAGAATATGGAGTAACCTTTAACTCATTAACACTTACTATTATGAATGGCAGCACACAAGAGGAAGATTTAAACTTAACTTACTTCTGAAAAGGTGATTCTCCAAACTTCCTCGAGGCGTGAACTCATAAACCAGCAGCCTTTGATCATCATCGATACAATAACCCACCAGTTTAACAAGGTTCGGATGGAGAAGATTGCCATTGAAAATAGATGATTCTTTTGCCACTGTGATAACCAGCTAATGTCAGAAGTAAAACTAAATTCAGTTGCAATCACTACAATGTCTTCTAGAATCATTGCAAGCATCTTTCATTACAAGATAGTTGTTTATAAGATTATTAAATCATTTATAAATGATTTAATAAGAATTAAAAGTGAACCGGTATTAGTTTTTTAGAAGGCTTTATAAATTTTAAAAATTATTTTAAAGTCTTTGTAAGTGTAATTTAAGATTCATAAAGGTTTAATAAGGGTTTGTTAAATTTTCATAAGGTTTATGAAGACATTTCTAAGAGTTAATCTATGAGAGTTTATAAATCATATAATAAGGTTAATGAATTTATAAAGATTTATAAAGCCAGTGTGTAACTAATGGAGACGGTCTCAAGCACGATGATTCCACCCTAGTTACATAACAAGTTATGTAATGACATTATGATTTAATGAAAATTAGATACATGGGATTTTGAATTTTTTTTCTGATGAGTTCCCACTAATGTCTAATGAAAGTTCACAATAAGCGAAACATCATACAGTTTCTATCACTAAAAAGCTCAAAATAACATAAGGTTTGTTTGAGTCTTATTTATTTATGGGATGTGGTAAAGTAAGTGTTGAGGACTACTACATGTGGGAATAAGCAGGGCCTCCACCACCTTCAGGCACTGTCCACTCTATGTTTTGCTTTGGATCTTTAATATCACATGCATGTTAGATAGAAAACACCAAACAACCATTTTATATAGTCACATGTATAAACATACTAAAACACAAAGAAGATAAAAGTGTGATGCATATACCCTTATGCTTGAGATAAAAACCAGTCAAAAAATGAATTTATAAAGATTTATAAATTAAATGAGTTAAAATGAAAAATGGTCGGAAGAGATGACATATGTTCTAGAGAGTTGGTGAATACTAGAAAATGAAAAAGATGTCTCAAGATGATTCAGAGAGAGAGAGGTCAAAAAAATCAAATAAGAAACTTGCAAACCAAGTAACTGTTTTTTCTTCTTCAAAGAAGAATAGCTACTTTTGATGGAAGCTCCTCAACAACCACATTGTAGAATTTCTGAATATCGAAAAGCATTCTCTCATCATCACAAGTTACAAAGATAAAAGTGGTTAGTGTAAAGTTAAAAATGTGTACAAGGAAAGTTGTATTATTAGCAAATTCCCTAAAATTTTATATGTTGTTGACAAACTTTATGAAATAGATTTACAATAAGAGTACATATAAAATCATTTTATAAGGATTTATAAATTATTCATAAGGTTTAAAAGTCATTTATAAGTGTTTATAAATAATTTATAAGTGTTTATAAATAATTTATAAGGGTTTATAAAACATTTATAAGGTATCTACATTTATAAGAGTTAATATAGTATAATATAAAAGCTTATATATTATTTATAAGATGTGTGATATCGATCATGTACGTATTATTATGGTCATCATGATCTTCTATGTATAACGTTAACAGTCTGGGGGGGGGGGTTTGTTGTGTAAATGTATATTTGATGGATCTTAAACGAGAAAAAAGAAAAATTGTATGGGTCAAGTGTCCAAAGAAGACAATGCGCCTTTAGTTTTTCTACAAAGTGAGAGTACGTCTGTAGAGAAACTTCATCATATAATCTATAACCCAAATCTTGCTTCTCCAAATCAAGCCATAACCACAGGGGAAAGCTCAACAACCACACTAGCTAGGAGAATCTGCTGATAGTTCTTAACAACTTCTCCTAATTTCAGACAAATTTTGTGGGCGAACCGAAATAACCGGAAAACTGAATTACCCTAATCCCAACCTACAAAACTAGTGATGATGCAAATATATTATTGCCTTCTGAGATTGTTGTTCTGAATAACTTTTGCTTAACATTTATAGTAAAGAGGTTTAACATGAATAATGCAATGTAAAGTTCTTGGATAGACCAAAAAAAAAGAGCTACAAAACAGCAGTCGTTGCAACTGCAAACAACCCTGGTAGTTTCAAAAGCCTGTCCAAAAGACAGAAGTGGGAACCAAACATCTAACTTTCACTGTTAATGATTTGGTAAACCTATCTCAGCTCTTCTAGAACCACCATTTGTTCACTGCACCGAAGCTCAACGCATGTTTCCTTCTCTCAAAACATCAATCATGTTGTAGATTCTCTGCTCTGCTTTCATTCGAATCTGTATTTCACCAAAAGTGTTGAAAACAACATTTAGCATCTTTAGATGAAGCTGAGACTCAGAGAAAGCTGAGATTCAATGCTCAGAAAATAAGCTTAAGAACCTTTTTGGCAAGGAAAAGCACAGTTCCCTCAGCGTATATTGATATTCCACATACATTATGCTGGAACTCAAAGGAGACACTACAACAAATGACAAAGAAACAGAGAACTAGTTAACTTACGGGACAGACACACTTTTACAATAGAGACAAAAGTTATGTTTTAGATTATGTTTTATCAGGTGATGTCAAATGATAGAGATGGAAAGCGTGGTCAGATACATGCTCTTCAGGAACACCAACCATCTCAATTTGCTGGTTTAGGATCCCTAATCAATTGTATGTATATATAAAGTTGTATACAGAACATTCTCATATTCAGAGATCAAATAGGTTAAGTGGTGACCAAACATGTAAAGAATAGATTACAAACAATGTACCTGATCCATGTAAAGGTTTACAACACTTAAGCGCCAAGCTGTCCTTTCACATAAGGATCAGATAAACCTGAAGCATCCAAAATCCGAGCACTTCATAAGAGGCCGTTTTCAAGCTTTACTAGAGTGGAGGAAACTAACTAACCATTTAGATCTGATGGTTTAACATCAGATGCTTCAACGAATTCAACAAGAGCGTGTGCAACTGGTTCTTTCTCATCAACAAAGAACCAATTCTCTGGAACCAACACACAGACACAGAATGTAAAGTGTAACCATATAGATTTATTAAATTAAAGTTCGAGAGATATCTGACAATAGTTACCTCCTGATTGTGGGCTAACAAACTTCTTCATATCAACTACAAGCATATTTGGCTGCAAGTTAGACAAAAGCTTCGTTTAGCTGGCTTCATTGTAAAAAAAATAGTTGCTTAGCTATATGAGGGAACTCTTACCTCAACAAAAGTCTGCTCAAATGCAATAGACAAGAGTTTGTCCTGATTTGGAAATAATAACAAAAATGTGGGAGTGTTAGAAGAGTAAAAACTCAAAAGAACAGGAGGAAACTTTCTACACTACTTAATACTTACTAGCCATCCTGCAATCCCAGGAACCACAGCAACATCAACTCCATGAGTGAAGATTGGTTTTATATTCATTTGGAAATAAGGTGGCTCTGCAAAACAGACGCGTAACCTCCCCAGAAATGGCCAAGATCCAAGCAGGTTCCTAGTTCGAAACAAATTATGTAGATTACAATAACAACATATCACTACACAATTGAATGTAACCTCTGGTCTGATTAAACACACACCTTAACAAATTTCTATGAGGATACATATGCAGAACTTTTCTGAAGTGAGCTCCCCTTCTGAAATCCAAGGAACTCTCCTGCTCCAGTTTTCAGCTGCAATATTCAGAGTTGGCGTCAATATAAAGTCTATTCCAAAACTTATCAAGATCGAAAGGCTCACCAGTTTGCTGTGTGCTATCAAATAGTGCATTGCAACTATCTCTTCCTGTGATGTTGATATAAGAAACAAACCAACTTTCCACCATTTCTTTGCTTATTAAAGAACATCACTGAATAAAAATAAACAAGAGACACATAATAAACTAAGAATCATAAGCAACACAAAGATAAAAGCATCTCACAGTGAAAAATAATTATAAGGTTAATGCATAAACACTATGTTCTTCGTAGATAAATAATTATAAGGTTTTATAAATTTTAGAATGTCAAATATCATCAAAAACCTCGTCTCTTTTCCCAGAAACAGATCGTTTTTGAGAAATCAAGCTAAAATTAATGAAATAGAATAAAAATCTCGATCTATTATCTTGTTACTTCGTAAAAGTTCTTACGCATTCGTGACAAAGCTTGTTCGGCTCGTCGGAGTTCATCAGGTTTTTTCAGGTTCGTCGGAGCTCATCAAGTTTTTCTGGTTCGTCGGAGCTCGTCAAGTTTTTCTGGTTCGTCGGAGAGCTCTTCAGATTCATCGGAGATCTGGTCGGAGAGTCGTCAGATTCGTAGAAAGCTCGTTTGGCCTCGTCGGATTTGGCCGTCGTTAAACAATTTGAAGTTTATCCGAATTAGATCTGGAGAGTCTGTAGGAGAGAATAGATTAGGGGTACAATGGTACATTGCCCATTAAAAATTTAATGGTAAACATGGTTAATGTATTTTTGAATTAGGGTATCCCAAAACTGGTACTTTAGATAAATTCTCACTGTTTATCTAAACTATTAAAGGGGAAGTACAAAATAGAAATAACTCTTAGTTTTTCTCAAAAATTACAATAGAATGTCACTGCAATTAAAACACTGTGGTTTTGCTCTTACATGGGCTTCAATATATGTTTAAAGTCCAATAACTTTAAATGAAAACAAAATTGCCCAAAACCAAACAACCCAATTCAATTTTAAAAATGACATTTGTTAATAAAATTGCTAAAGCTCTTATTTTTTGTCTTTTTTTTTGCTTTCTTAATAATTTATTTTAAAAAATAAATATAAAATATAATTTTAAAATATAATTTCAATCACAAAATTTATAATATAATTTAATAAAATACAAACAATCTTAACAAGATACTCTAATATTTTATACTTAATTTTTTAGTTTACCAAGTAAAAAAAAATATATATGAAAAAATTATTACAACTTGATAGTTAGAAAAAAGACGTTAAACAAAATGAACAAGATACACCGACATCATAACTCAATAATCTACATAAATATGAATGTTTTTTACAACTAATATAAATATATATTTATACAGAACAAAAAATCCGCGCGGACACGCGGGTCAAAAACTAGTTATCTCTTAATTCTTAGAACCGGTCCAACAACATTATTATTCTATCAAAGAATTTGTATCACGCCTTCTCCATAAGAAACCTTTACTCTTCAAGTGAAATTTAGTATGCTACATTATGTATTTCTATTCTGCTCTTATATTTGAATCTTTTAGAAGAGGAGCAAGTTTTTTCCTTTTATGCATCAGTTTGTAAAGAACCAAAGGTGTTTTATTTTGATTATTAACGAGATATAGGTGCTTTATGGCAGAAGATGTGGAACTAAGTAGAATCATACCACTTCTTTCCCTTCACCTAAATCATGTATCTTTAATGCCCTTCTAGTCCAAAACCTTTAGACAGGAAGTGTGTTTGCAAGTACAAACTCAACAATAATATCATAATTTTAATGTGATGACAGAAGAGCACAAACATAAAGTAGATACTAAAGGAATACTGAACTTGTAAAGAAAATAGGAGAATCAAAATTAGGATTCTACCAACTCTGAGAATCCTCTCCGGCTATGGTTGCTGTGAGTTTCTCTTCCTCCGCCCTGCCCTGTTATCACAATATATATAGTTGGACCACAAAGAATGAGACAAAGTTCGGACATAAGCGAGTCTATCCACTTTGACTTCTGATGCAGCAGTTGTAAGAGCCCTGCTTCGCCTAATCGAAGAACGATGTTGCTCCCTCTCTTGCTTCAGAAGAGGAAGACACCGGCTGCTTCCTAAGATGAACGATGTAGGCTCTACTCGAATACCTGCTGCCTTCGGAAAAATGTATGTGATTCAACATGAAGAGCATGAGTATTTAATAGTATCAAACTGGATAGGTACAGTAAACCACTAAGTAACAAATTCCACATGTAGAAACTAGAAAAACGAATAAACCCTATCCATAGAAGCCAAAATGGAGAACTACATAAGCAGAAGATAGAATCTTACTGAGAGAGTATTCTTACACATCAAACATCATAAAGACGTTCCCACAGAGAGCAGGCCTTTCACTAAATGAACTCTGACTTCTTTACCGTACAAACTCTCCTTGAACATACTCAAAAACTGCAACATGTTCATTCCTTTGAATCTTTCATCTCTTCCCGCTGTCTCCGATACTTTAAAAGAAATGCCGAACATCCTCCAATTACCCTGAAAATAAATTTAAGGGAATTAAAGATACCCTGGTTTGCCAAATTTACTCGTTTAAAAGCGATGCTAAAACTTAAAACTTACAGTTTGATCAATAAGTATGTCGCAACCCTCGTTAGTATCCATCAAGAACTGACGCTTTGCAGGCTGGCTTATGAATGGTTCAAGAACTACATCTCTGCCTAACTTTTGCAGCTCATACTTATGACTCTTTCTTTTGATATTTGTATCAGAGATTTATCAAATAAAATCGTCAGACCACCTCCAACATCTAACTCACTGTCTTCCAGATATCGCATCACATGCTCATATGTCTCATTGTTGAGAAAGCAAGCAATATGACAAAACAGAGCTTTCTCGTTCCATTTTAACTCATCATACTGCACTATTAATGCTCTCTCAGTTTCCTGGTTTGGTGTATAAGAATGAGGAACGAATTGCGACATTTTGGCGCTCAGCACATTGGAAGACTCTTTTAATGTAATATTTAGTGCAAAAGAAATATCATCGGCCATTTTCTAAATTATCTCTGCTTCAGAATCCCTGCTAGGAAAGAAAAATGATGGTGCAATCAACATGGAGTAATACTTTAGCCCTTAAAAGCCAAAGTAAGTAATGGCTAAAACTCTTAAATTATCTAATAGATATCTAATGGGTCATAGATTCAAATACCCTTGGGAGGGGCCTCCTCTCCAAAAGAGAATAAATTTAAAATGGTTTGAGCCTGACCATAGGGAGACGTACATTTCATTCAAAAGAAAAGGTACTTCAGATAACTTACCGGTCACGGAAATAATATCCCTGAAGTCGGTTTAATACAGTCAAAGCTTCCATCCATTTCTTTTGCTTGTAGTTGTCTACTGTATACCCTTTCTTGAATGCTTTTCCAAAGTCTAGGATCTGCGTTCTGATATGAGCAGGTTCCACACCATAATAAACGGGTATCACTTTTTGACCAATCTCTTCGCCGCACTTTATGATCTCCACCAACTCATCCAGGCACCATCTCGACGACACGTAATTATTTGAAAGCATGACTATAGTAATTCTTGATTTTCTTATCTCATGTACAGCTACAAGCTCAAAGGCCAAGTCATCGCGTGCCACAAGCATATCAGCATGAAATGTAGTGACTTTTCTGATAGTGAATTCCTTGAACAAGTGGCTGATTAAAGTTTTGCGAACATCGTTCCCATAGAAGCTTAGGAAGACGTCCTTCTTCCAATTGCGAGAAGAAGACCCACATGATAATGGAATGCGAATGTTGTCTGCTTTCATTTCATCTGCACATAGACGTGTATACTTACTCTGTTCATCCAAACAATAAGAGTCTGAAAAGAATATCACCTCCAGTTTCGAAATGTTTGGGGATATATGTTTTAAATTTCTCCAACCGTTCATCGATATGTAACTGAGACCCGAGATATCTTCTATCTGCTCAGGAAATTCTTCAATTTTTGTTTCATCCAGAAAGAGATATGAAATATTCTTTGATATCTGAGGAAAACTTCTTAAATTCGAGCATCCACTGAAATTGAGGGAATGGAGAGACTCCAAGTCAATGTTGGTTGGAAGACCCCGAAGTTTTCTGCATCTTTTCATGTCTAGCTTCCTCAGTTTCTTGAGACTACGAATAGAGGAAGGAATCATCACCAGACTGCAGCAATCTTCAAGACACAGTTCCTCGAGATTGGTAGCTTTTGAAAGATCTGGGAATACTTTCAGCATTTTAGATCTACGCAAATCCATCGTCTTGAGGCTTTTAAGTACCTAATCATCAACAGGAAGTTAAAATATGTCATACATGTCATAATTTTATAAAGTTCAAAGTTAAACACTCTCCTCAGTCTTTTTAAGATTTCCGCCTTCATCCATTAATCTTTTTGAAAAGAAAATTTGATTACAGTCTTTCATTTGCCAAAGTTTTAACAAGTAAGTATATATTTATCCATTGTTCGTTTAAGCCTAGTGTCAAACCAATAATGAGAAGATAAGAAATAGGAACAAAAACAGGGCGTCGTTTCAATCAATAACTATGTTTAGAAACACTCAAACCTGAAAAACTTACCTCAACCCCTTCCCACAATTTCTGAAGTTGACTATCCGGCATTCTGAGTTCAACGAGATTTTCTGCACGGAAGTTACAAGGCATGCGTCTCATTGAGCACCCACACCATTCTAGTAATCTAAGTTGACGCCACATATGGTTTTTGCCTTCTGGTAAATGCATGCGTCTCGTTGAGGACCCCCACCATTATAGTAATTTAAGTTGGCGCAGCATACGGTTTTTGCCTCCCCGTAATTGCAAAATGGTTTCTTTATCCTCCTCTGAGACCCCGTAGATTCTTAGAAACCGAAGGTTTTTCATCCCACTGAATGCTTCCTCGCTAATAGATAATGCATCCTTGATTTCCCGTAAGTTCAAAAATATGCCTAGAACACTTTTAGTTCCCTGAAAAATATAAGAAACCAAATCTATTAGTGACCTAAGAACATGCTTCAAAAAGGTATCAAGTGAGACCAAACATGAACAACTAGAAACTTACAGTTCCATCAACAAGTACATCATAGATCTCCTTAGAATCCAACAAGAATTCACGTTTTCCAGGCACCTGAATACATGATTGACGAACGAATTCTCTACCCATTTTTTGCAGGAAATCGTGCATCTTAATGATTTTATCCTCTGATATCTGAATGAGGCACCGCTCAGCTAGAGTAACAAGTCCAACATCAACATCCAACTTACTATCTTCAAGCATTCGTTTCACGTAATTACATGTTCTATGATTAAACAAGCATGCGATGTGACGAAATATAGCTTTATCTTCTTCTTTTAGCCTATCATAACTGTCTTTTAATGTCTTATCAATCTGTCCAGCCATATGAGTTCTGAGCTTAGGCATCCTCTCTTCCCACTTCTCCTTCTTCAACCCTGCTAGAGATGAACCCAAAACGTTGAGACCTAGTGGAAGGTTCCCGGTGAACTCTACAGCATCAATAGCAAGCTCCATAAAACCATCAGGTGGAGAGTCTTGTCGGAACGCACATCGGCAGAACATCTAGGAAGCTAGCTCTTTAGACGGGTAATCCACCTCATAGATACGATCAGACTCAATTCGGCAGGCCCTAAGAACCTCCCTATCCTTTGAAATCACTACAATTCTACTTCTAGGAGCAGCCCAGCTAGTTTTTCCCAACACGGCATCTAAGAGGACTTGGTCATCCATATCATCAAACACAACAAGAACTTTCTTATGCCGTAGCCTTTTTTGCACCGCACCTAACCAATGTACCTTTATCTCCTTCTGATCCAAATTTTCAGACAGAAACTGTGCTTGGACGTCCAACGTGGTGTTGTAGTCGTAAGAGGTGGCCCTAGAATACATCTCCTTAGTCTTATCAATAAAAATGCTTCCTTGGAACTGACAGGAGAGTTAAGGAAAGAGAGCTCGTCCTATGGTAGTCTTACCAACTCCAGATGGACCCCAAATCCCTACCATTATCACCTATTCCTCCAGTTTCGGGAAAAGAGCCTATTCCTACCCAAACAATTTCAATCGTGCCAAATACAACCCGAACAAACATCCAGTGCCAAATACGACCTGAACTATGTTATAATTCAAAAATACTACCTGAACTTTTTAAAACGTGCCTAGACCTACATTAACCGTAACAGAAGTTAGTCAACCGTTAAAAGGATAAACCGATGTCGGAAAAAGGGCCTATTCCTACCCAAACAATTTCAATCGTGCCAAATACAACCCGAATAAACATCTAGTGCCAAATACGACCTGAACTACGTTATAATTCAAAAATACTACCTAAACTTTTTAAAACGTGCCTAAACCTACATTAACCGTAACAGAAGTTAGTCAACCGTTAAAATGATAAAACGACGTCGTTTCGATTCCATTATTTTTTTAAAAATACGAAAAATTCCAGGATTCAAACCCGGGCCTTGCCACTATTTAAAACAGACATATCAACCACTAGACTAAAGCAATTTGTTTTAAATAATACTACAAATTAGCAATTATATATACTTTTTCATCTTCTCTAATTAAAACTTTGGTTATTATTATATTTGATTATTATTAATATATTAACATATTTAATAAACTTATAAATACTAAAATATAAAAAAATATTTATAATTATACAAAATTAAATATATTTCATGTTTTGAAACTATTTACAAAATGTCCATATATAAATTATTTAAAAAATTGAATGTTAATTTCTTTTGCTTCTTAAAATTAATATAAGCTGAATATACTTTACCAAAATAAAATAAATTACCCTTAATTTTTATTTTTAAAATAATTTATATATGGACATTTTGTAAATAGTTGGAAAACATGAAATATATTTAATTTTGTATGATTATAAATATTTTATTATTTATATTTTAGTATAATATAAGTTTATTGAAGATATAATAATTACAAAATATTTTAATATATTTATAAGAATCAAAAATAATAATAACAAAAGTTTTAATTAGAGAAGATTAAAAAGTATAGTAGCATATATAATTGCAAATTTGTAGTATTTTTTTAAAAAAATTGTTTTAGTCTAGTGGTTGATGTGTATGTTTTAAATAGTGACAAAGCCCGGATTCGAGTCCCGGAATGTTCATTTTCTAATAATAGAATCAAAACGACGTCGTTTTATCATTTGAACAGTTGACTAACTTCTATTACAGTCAATGTAGGTTTAGGCACGTTTTAAAAAATTCAGGTAGTATTTTTGCATTATAACGTAGTTCATGTCGTATTTGGCACTTGATGTTTGTTCGGGTTGTATTTGGCACGATTGAAATTGTTTGGGTAGAAATATGCCATTTTCCCGACGTCGTTTTATCATTTTAACGGTTAACTAACTTCTGTTACGGTCAATGTAGATTTAGGCACGTTTTAAAAAGTTCAGGTAGTATTTTTGAATTATAACATAGTTCAGGTCGTATTTGGCTCTGAATGTTTGTTCGGGTTGTATTTGGCACGATTGAAATTGTTTGGGTCGGAATAGACCCTTTTCCCGTGCTTGCACGTCCAACGTGGTGTTGTAGTCGTAAGAGGTGGCCCTAGAATACATCTCCTTAGTCTTATCAATAAAAATGCTTCCTTGGAACTGACAGGAGAGTTAAGTAAAGAGAGCTCGTCCTATGGTAGTCTTACCAACTCCAGATGGACCCCAAATCCCTACCATTATCACCTTCTCTGACTCCAACTTCAACAACGTATTCATGTTTTTCATGTGAGCTTCGATTCCAACAAAGTCGTCAAAATCATTGGATGATGTTGAACAAAGTTTGTTCGAAACATCATTGACGATTTTCTCAATCATCTTTGCTTCATCAGACCTAACACAAACAGAAAGTAGATACACTAAGTGAAGAAGGAACTCAAAAAAAGAAATCAAAATTAAGAACGAACCAGTTCCGAGAATCCTCTCCGGCTATTGTTGCTGCTTGAGTCAATGCTCGCCGCCACCGAAGTGTCTCTTCCTCCTTTCTGCCTTGGCAAGTCTTCTCAAAGATCACTCCAAAGGCTTCAGTTTGTTTCTTGACATGAGAAGGATCCACATCATAGAAAATTGGTATCACAATTTGGCCCACTTCTTCCCTGCACTTCATGATCTCCACCAGCTCATCCAAGCACCAGCTCGAACTTGCGTAGTTATCAGAAAACGCTACAACGGAGATCCTCGACCCTCTAATGGCGTTAACCAGCTCAGGGCCAATGGAACTGCCTTTTGCAATCGCATCGTCCTTGAAGGGAGTGATTAACTTGCGGTTGAGCTCCTTGAGAAAGTGAGAACGGAATCTGATGCGTACGTCTTCTACTCTGAAGCTGAGGAAAACATCGTGTGGACAGTTGATCTCTGGGGAAAAAGAAGAAGAAGCCATGTGAAACTCAGAGAAGAAGACTTGTCAAAAAAAAGGGAGTGGTAATAATAGTTAAAGAGTCGTTGTTTACTAAAAAAAAAAGTTGACAAAACCAATCACTAGAGGGACCACACCACATGCCCCAAACCCTACTTTATCAGATTCCAAAACACAATGCAAATAAGAAGAGAGATGACGGCAACATTCGACACTAAGAGGAACAGAAATCCATGAATGTATTATAAAATCCAAGTAACTCACCATAGATTTTAATTTAAAAGTCAAAGCTTGCAGCAACTTTTGATTTTCTTGTCATCTGTATTGTTCTCATTCCAAGAACCTGCTCCAAGACACGTAAATGATTAGAAAGAACGAGTCGCCTATACAAGCTCATGGAACATTGCTTCTCTCAGTCCCACCAAATATTCAAACAGAGTTTGTTGTTTACAAAACTTGTTTGAAGGCAATTCATTTACAAAACAGTGTCCACCAAGACAAGACTTAACCACATTGATAGATGCGATGCTAGAGGGTTTTCGAAACAGACACAATTTAGAGAACCAAGTGAATGCATTTAGTAAAAAGGCCTTACATGGAGATGGATTCGTCGAGGATAAGCTTCAGAGGGTGTTAAAAACGGCGTCTTCGGAACTTTGGAGAAGAGATGAAACTTGAGCTTCCGATGGAGATCGAGTGAGGAACTTTCGATTGTGGTTTGCAATTGGAAAGGAACGAGATGATAATCCTTTGTGTCCATCCTCTTTGATATGAACAACAACAACAACACGAGAGAGCTGCGACTGCGAGCGAGTGAGTGAAGAGATGATGGAATCTCAGAGCCCAATGAACAACACAAAGAAAAAAAAAACTCAAAAAGTCATTGGACCCAGTCTTTTGCAAAGCCCAAAATATGAAATATGTATCAAATACAATATGTCTATTAAGTTACTTGCTCTCACATACAAATAAATATGTATCACATAATGGATTCATTGATAACTCCTATGTTGATGTGTTTTCAGTTTTATGATTCAGAAAATATAATATAATTCATGCATTACTAAATCATAATATGTATATATTAATAACTTCGATTTTATAATGGATTTGGTTGAATTTGAAAAGATTTACTCATAAGTATACAAAACCTTAAAGGCAGCTGAATGAAAACTTTCATATTTTAAATACTAACTAAAACCTATATGTTCAATTTTGAAATCATAAAAAAATTAGGATTTCCAGAAAAAAATCCATTGACAAAAAAAAAATAATGGAGAATCTGTAAGTTTTATTTGGATTTATAATTTCGGTATAGATTTGGGAAATAATGTAGTCTCGTTGTTAATGTTTAAAGGTTTCTACACTCAGTTATGTGGTTCAAATCTCAGATGCTGTAATTTTTTATAAAGTATAGGATGCAAAATTTATTAAAAGTTTCATAATATTGCAGGCAAAATCGTTTGTTGTAGTCGTCTATTACGGAGAACATATCCATCAATGATGTCATACATACAGAACTATTCGTTGATCCAAATGTTTCGGGATAACTTCATCGAATGTTTCGGAAAGAATTTCATCGTGGAGCATGTAATTATTATTCAATTGTTGAAAAAAATTATGTATAGTTTCTTTAAATCATTCAAATATATGAACAGATAAATTTTTACAGTTTTAATTATCTTCGACTTCTTCTTTCAGAATTAGAAACTAAGTTAATTACTATTTAAAGTTAGTCTAATGTTTATTTTACAACACTCCGCTTAAGACTCTTCGGTAAAGAAAGTAGAAGTAGAGCTTTAAATCAATAATTATCTAGATGTTTGACAACTTGATTCATTGCTTTATTTGCTTGAAATTAACTAATGAGCCGATAATGAATGGAACATGCTTAAAGAGAAAAGTGATGTTGACCCGTGTTCAATTTCTAGTGTTTTGTTTGATTCACACACCACCTTTCTTCAGAGGTCAGATTTTATTAGCTGATTTTTCCTCTCCACCAACTCTACAGTCTCAACTTGCCTTAATTTACAATCTAGTCAAAGGTACATGAACCATGGAGTCTGAACAAATATCAATTTACAATCTAGTCTATGTTACATGAACTATATAGAATGAACAAATATTATTTTACAGTCTAGTCAAAGAAAGATGTCAAATTATCACATAAATGAGATCAACACAAAATCAAGAAATTATACTGCTTAATGCTCCATAAATTTCAAAAATGTTTATTTTGACCAAAAACATACATTAAAAGATGATAGAACTTAAAAAATTGTCTAAAATCATTTTCATAGGTTTGTTTTGTTTCATTTGTTTAATTTCGTGAAACTAATTCAAATATTGATCAGAATTCATATGAAATACAGAAATTATAAAACATCAATAACCAAATTGAAGAATATATTTGATGTTTGATTTTGGTTTTGCTTTGGAATAACAACCACATCCCATCCCCAAAATTATCAAAATATGAACACATTTTATTTTTAACCTAAAGTCTCTTTTCACAATCAATGAGAACATCACTGTACAACAAGAATACATTCTCGAGCCTCACACCAAAAATCCCAGAATATGAAATTTAATAACCCCAAATAAAAAGATGAAATTGATTTTGTCTGTTCAAAAGGACTTAATCACAACAAATAGGACATCTGACCAACCCATTCTCATTACAATCTGGACATCTTTGGAACCCATACTCTGTTTCTTCTGTACCTTCTGTTCCTTCTTCGTTTTCATCTTCACTCTCATTGTATATTTTGCAGCTTCCTGAACATGTCTCACACGGCACAAACCGAACATCTCCACAAGCCTCACATTCAGTCCCACAGCCCGTTAAGCCATCTTCGACTCTTTTGCAGCCTGCTACAACCTTTTCGAGTGTCCCATTTTCATTCAACTTCTTTATCTCTTCCACTCCGCCAAGATACTTGTTCCCCAAGAAAACTCTAGGCAAGGTTATTCCAACGCCATTGTTGAACTCATCCCTCAACAGCTCCTTAAGCTCATCTTTAAAACCCGAATGCATCGATACATCGCGCTCGTCCAGACGAACTCCTAAGCTCTTTAGTATCACCCTGACATTAAAACTGTCTTCGTATGTCTTCCTTATACCTCTAAGACTTGTGAAGTAAACTATCACCTTGTCTGGCCTTCTTATACAATCTGCTTCTTCCTCATCTGAAGACACAAATATTGGATCCACATTAGGGATCCGGATATGAAAAGGATGATCATCTGGGAGTTCTTGAAGCGATTTCCTGAAAGAGGACACGATCTCAGGACGATCCAAATCACGAAACCTTGACTTAGGTCGATCAAACGGAGCCGGACCATCGTCATCTTCATCACAACTATGGACACGAACAACATCAAACGAGAAGCTTCTCAAATGATCAGGTGGTCGTAAAGGACTCGCATCTTCAAGCCCTTCCATCAACTCCCACGTATTGATCGTCTCTGGCTCACCCGGAGGCGTCACAATTGGAGTTTTAGGCACAACCTTAGGGATCCTCTCGTTCATCATACTCGACCAAACCTTGGCTTCCGTAAGATTAGACTGCAGCTTCTCCGTTTCTTTAACCTCGAGACCATTCTGATGAAACCCATCACCGGAGTTTAGCTTCTCCTCGGAGACGACTCGCTTTTCTTTGATGCCTTCCAAGTGTTTGTCGATATGCCTGAAAGGAGAGTCACAGAGGCTGAGAGATCCGACGGTGGAGGAAGTGAGAGCCACCGTGTGATGGCTATCTCCGGTGTGCTGCGCAGGATGATGAACGTGCATTGAGTAGCTTCGAGGCACAACCACCGGAGATAATCCTCCTCGACAATAACTGCAACGCTTTTTGTGTTTGGAGCTTGCACAGCCCATTGTAATGATCACAATCAATAGAAAAAACAGAGCAAAAAGGGAGAGAACAAAACAGAGGAAACAGATAAAAGGTTTGATTTTTTTTGGACCGAGATTGACGCAAGGATTAGATTTTGAGACAAAGGGGTTTGCTAAATTCGATGAGATGTCACAGACTTTGGCGAGATTTGTGAAAAGAAACGACAGTTAAGAAAATGCGATCTAGAAAAAGACGAAAGAAAGAGAAAGCAGAGCTTTTCTATTTTTCTTTTTCTATTTTTCCTAAGAAACCGACAGATCGTTTTTTATTTATTTATTTGGACAAGTATGTGAACCAGAGACGATTCATGGATCAAAAAAGAATCTCCATGATCATCAGCAGCTTCTACCTTTCTCTCTTCGTTGGAGGATGTGGTTGTATGGTCCCACTCTCTTTTCAATCTCTCTACAACTTATAGAGAGATAATCGTATACAGTATATGGTATGAAAGGAAAAAATGGAGAAAAGAGATTTTTTATTGTTGGTTTGGAAGATTCATTTTTTAATTGACTTTACTTTGGTAATACTGTAATGTATTTTTCTAAGGGATTAAAACTTCTGTACTTTTATTAACTTGACTAGTAGGATAGCCCTAGGATAGCTCCGCGCAAGCGCAGAATCGGAAACATATTTTATACTTTTTATTGTTGTTGTTAATATTTGTCTTTTGTCGTTGTTGTTAAAATATGTGTTAGTGGTTAGTATTATGTTGTTTGTTCATCTTATTAATAATGATGTACACCTGAAATTTTGGAAGACACACTTCTTAATTTAGACGATATAAGAATGTTTAGCGAATTTCTATTTGCTGTTATTTTCATATTTTATATTTATAATGATTTGATAGTTATTACTTTCATATTTTATGCTTAAAGATATTTTTGGAAATGAACATTATTCTGAAGGGTCTAAAGGGTATATTGCTACTGAATATTTTAGAGATCTGTTTACAAGTTCCAACCCCGGAGATTTGGAAACTCTGTTTGAAGGTTCGATACTAGGGTCACCTCCGAGATGAACACAATGTTAATTAGAGAGGTATCACCTGATGAAATAAAAAAAAACAGCTTTTGGTATTAAAAGTAGTTGTGCCCCTGGCGAAGACGGACTCACTGGTTATTTTTACCAAAAATATTGGCACATTGTGGGACAAAAAATTATTGGTGATGTTCAAGGCTTTTTTAAAACAGTCATCCTCCCCGCTGGATGGAATCATACACAATTATTTTTGTCACCAAAAATTTACAACCTATGGAGATGAAGGATATGCGTCCCATTAGTCTTTGCACGGTACAATACAAATTCATTTCTCGTATTCTTTGCGATCGAATGAAAGCAATTTTGCCTATCATAATTTCGGAAACTCAAGGGGCTTTTGTTGGAGGCAGGCTTATTACAGACAATGTCATTATAGCACATGAATTGGTACATGGTCTACGCACTAATGATAAAATTGGTAGAGAAAGTATGGCTATTAAGACAGATATGTCAAAAGCCTATGATCGGGTTGAATGGAATTTTCTTGAAGTTTTACTTGAAAAAATCGGTTTTGATCGGAAATGGGTCGTTTGGATTATGTCATGTATTACCACTGTCACTTTTTCAGTGTTACTAAATGGAAGATCTCAAGGTTTTATTAAACCTGAAAGAGGAATACGTCAGGGTGATCCCTTATCTCCTTTTTTATTCATCTTATGTGCTGAAGCTTGATATGTTGCATATTTACTTAGTCTTAACCTTGCATTTTTGTTCATGTTGAGCATATAAATTAGGTTTAGGTACATTTAGGTTGCATTTTGCATTCACTTGCATTTATCAGGTGATGAGACTACCCTTGGAGCCTTGGAAGTGGTTTGGTGGAGTTTGGACTCCAAAAAGAGGAGTTTGGAGTGAGTATTGGTCGAGGAGAGGCTGGAGCGACGTCCACAGCGAGACCCCTTGGTCGCTCCACATCAGAGCGACACCTGAAGGCCGCTCGTGTTTGTCATGTTTATGAGGCTCGGGAGCGAGGTTCGGAAGCGAGACGCCAAGTCGCTCCAGCATTCAGAGCGACATGTGGGAGCGACACTTGATGGCCGTTCGCACCTTCTCGCTATATCAGCCTTGGGAGCGACCTTTGGGAGCGACACGACCAGGTCGCTGCGCGTGTTATGTATAACGAAAACTTGAGTTTCAGGGACCTTTTTGCAATTTCGTTTTCTTTATTCTGAGTTGGAGAAACCTAATTAAAACTACGTTGTAAGCCTCCAGAGGCAGATTATCTTTTGTTCTTGAAGAAAACTTCTTTTGGATTGAGATTTCATTGCTTTCATCTTGTGTTCTTATTGATTTCTTGTCTATTTCTCTACATGATTAATCTGAAATCCAATATGGGTTTAAGAGGAATCATGGAGATTAGTGAGTAATCACCTTTTGAATTCATGGGTTAGGAAGATTATGGGTGATTAGGTTAGATTTGGGATGTTTTAGTGTTAGACTTCTCTTATTCCTTGCTTATTAGAGTAACCATAATGCCTCTTTTGAATTGATCACTCAAAGGTTGATCTCTAGACATTTCCCACTCACAAAGTGTTCGATGAAATGTCTGAGTCAACTCTCTTAAGCTTTTAACAGTCTTTACCAGGGACACTTGTTGTTAAAGATGTTAAGATGGCTAATAGATCTATTCCTAATGATTACTTTCATAATATTCAACCAAAGACATTTGATGCTTGAGTTATGGTAGTAAATGAACATTCATCTAGACATAGAGCTTGTTTAGAATCGTATCTAGGCCTAAGGTAGACAGTTTAATTGATCGCTTGCCATCCTTAGATCGAAACTTGATCACCCAAAGTCAAANCTTTTATTTTGTTACTGATTCTTTATCTTCATCTCTCTTTGGATTTCAGGTGTATGAACTTGAGGAGCAAGGGCACAACAAACCTTGTTCCAAGAGTTCCAGATATCAGAGCGTTTGAAAGAGAGATTGCAAGACAGAGAAGACAAGCAGAGCAAGAAGCTCAGCAACAGAGGTTGGATACTGACATGGAGCCACCGGTAAACGTCAACGGGCAAGACCCACCAGCTCACCCAGCCCGCCCAGCTCGCCCTATTGGCACTCATGACCGCCCCAACCTTCATGGCAATAGGTTGGGTATCCGTGCGCCAGCTGTGGAAGCCAACAACTTTGAGGTCAAAGCAGGACTCCTCAACGTGATCGAGAACAACAAGTATTATGGGTTACCTGTAGAAGACCCATTTGACCATTTGGACAAGTTTGACAGCTACTGTGGCTTGTCAAAGACCAATGGTGTGTCCGAGGATGCCTTCAAGCTCAAGCTATTCCCTTTCTCTTTAGGAGACAAGGCACGTCAGTGGGAGAAGGCTCTACCAAGTGATTCTATCACCACCTGGGATGAGTGCAAGAGAGCATTCTTGGAGAAATTCTTCTCTTCTTCAAGAACTGCTAAGCTGAGGAATGAGATATCCAGCTTTCAACAGAAGAACTTGGAAGGATTCAGTGAAGCATGGGAGAGATTCAAGAGCTATCAAGCACAATGCCCCCACCATGGTTTCTCCAAAGANGCATTCTTGGAGAAATTCTTCTCTTCTTCAAGAACTGCTAAGCTGAGGAATGAGATATCCAGCTTTCAACAGAAGAACTTGGAAGGATTCAGTGAAGCATGGGAGAGATTCAAGAGCTATCAAGCACAATGCCCCCACCATGGTTTCTCCAAAGAGAGTTTGCTGAGCACATTCTACAGGGGTGCTCTTCCAAAGTATAAAGCAAGATTGGATACTGCTAGCAATGGGTTCTTCTTGGGAAGGTCTGAGGAAGATGCAGAGGAGCTGGTAGACAACATGGTTAAGAGTGATGCCGTCTACAGTGCAGATCATGACAGAGGTAGTAGAGGTGATGACAAGCAGACAAGGAAAGAGATCAAATCTTTGGAAGACAAGATCGCCCTACTCATTGCTGACAAATCCACCCAAGAGCAGCTGAAATCTGTTGGTAACTCCAAGCAGGAAAATCCACCTAAAGTGAATGAGGTTGAGGGATTGGAAGGTCAAGAAGAGTTGTGCTTCATCAACAACAATGGTAGCTGGTACAAAAAGGAGTCCAACTTCCATTACAACAACTACCAACAGAAATCCTATCCCAACAACCAACAAAGTGGTTATCAGCCTCAGCAAAACCCCACTCATGTTTCCTCTGCCCCTCAAGTGAGCAACACTGATGCCTTACTAAAACAAATCTTGGAGTCTCAGACTAGAAGTGAGAAGCATGTTGGTTATGAGTTGAAGAACCTTCATTCCAAGATTGATGGGA
>CAKOAT010075711.1:77325-97056 GCA_932364175.1 Eruca vesicaria subsp. sativa
ATAGTTTGTCATGTGCAAAATCTTGAGAGTATTGGAGGCGACATAGGATTGTTCTCATCTCTTGCTAGCATAGGAACCTCTTTTGAGCTAGCATCTAGGATGGTGGGTGGGTTTATGTGTTCTAAAGTTAATATCTTGGGTTTTGAATGAGAGATCATGAGAAAGTTTAAACAAAGTGTGTCTTGAGAAAAGAAGAAAGAAAGCTTGTGATGAGTCCCTAGTTGGTTGTGCTAAAATAAAATAAAATAAAAAAGAAGAATTTGTTCATTGGGTGAGTGATGTAAGCAAATGTTATTTGGGGTATGAGATGATGAGAGAAAGGGTTAGAACTTGTGATCACTTAAGAAAGGGTAGAATGATGAGAACAAGACTATGTATGCATCAGTTGCTTCTAGTCTTAGATAAATTTTGCATAATGATCAAGCTCCTTATTCTTGAGTGATAGTCACTAAAAATGATGCATCTGAACCCTCCTTTTTATTCTCATTAGACCTATTGCTTGCCTAGCCAAATGATTGAGATCATGTGCCCATTTGTGAGACTTCACTTTGTGTGTGAGTGTGTGTGAACTAATGTGAGGGCTGGTTTAAAGACTTGTAAATTGAAGAGTATTTCATCTTGTTTAAAGGCATAAGAGTGTGTTGATAGGCCTAGAGAAGCTAGAGTATAATAAGAGAGTGTGTTCATGCTATTTGGAATGTCTCCTTAGGATGTTAAGTTGAGTTCTTAGATGTGTTTTCTCTTGGTTATGAGTTCCCACCTTCAAACCTCTCTTCCCATAAGTCCTTGAAAGTTCACTTGAGGACAAGTAAAGGACAAGTTTGGGGGAGTTGATATGTTGCATATTTACTTAGTCTTAACCTTGCATTTTTGTTCATGTTGAGCATATAGATTAGGTTTAGGTACATTTAGGTTGCATTTTGCATTCATTTGCATTTATCAGGTGATGAGACTACCCTTGGAGCCTTGGAAGTGGTTTGGTGGAGTTTGGACTCCAAAAAGAGGAGTTTGGAGTGAGTATTGGTCGAGGAGAGGCTGGAGCGACGTCCACAGCGAGANCTTGGAGCCTTGGAAGTGGTTTGGTGGAGTTTGGACTCCAAAAAGAGGAGTTTGGAGTGAGTATTGGTCGAGGAGAGGCTGGAGCGACGTCCACAGCGAGACCCCTTGGTCGCTCCACATCAGAGCGACACCTGAAGGCCGCTCGCGTTTGTCATGTTTATGAGGCTCGGGAGCGAGGTTCGGAAGCGAGACGCCAAGTCGCTCCAGCATTCAGAGCGACATGTGGGAGCGACACTTGATGGCCGTTCGCACCTTCTCGCTATATCAGCCTTGGGAGCGACCTCTGGGAGCGACACGGCCAGGTCGCTGCGCGTGTTATGTATGACGAAAACTTGAGTTTCAGGGACCTTTTTGCAATTTCGTTTTCTTTATTCTGAGTTGGAGAAACCTAATTAAAACTACGTTGTAAGCCTCCAGAGGCAGATTATCTTTTGTTCTTGAAGAAAACTTCTTTTGGATTGAGATTTCATTGCTTTCATCTTGTGTTCTTATTGATTTCTTGTCTGTTTCTCTACATGATTAATCTGAAATCCAATATGGGTTTAAGAGGAATCATGGAGATTAGTGAGTAATCACCTTTTGAATTCATGGGTTAGGAAGATTATGGGTGATTAGGTTAGATTTGGGATGTTTTAGTGTTAGACTTCTCTTATTCCTTGCTTATTAGAGTAACCATAATGCCTCTTTTGAATTGATCACTCAAAGGTTGATCTCTAGACATTTCCCACTCACAAAGTGTTCGATGAAATGTCTGAGTCAACTCTCTTAAGCTTTTAACAGTCTTTACCAGGGACACTTGTTGTTAAAGATGTTAAGATGGCTAATAGATCTATTCCTAATGATTACTTTCATAATATTCAACCAAAGACATTTGATGCTTGAGTTATGGTAGTAAATGAACATTCATCTAGACATAGAGCTTGTTTAGAATCGTATCTAGGCCTAAGGTAGACAGTTTAATTGATCGTTTGCCATCCTTAGATCGAAACTTGATCACCCAAAGTCAAATTCCCTATACCCATGAGTTCTCCTTTATCTTCTTTGTCAAAGTTATATCTTTTATTGCATTCTAGTTTTAGTTAACCTTAAAAACCAATCAATCACATGATCGCACTTAGATTAAGCTAGTACTTGTATTCTCGGTGCTTTTAAATCCCTCAGAACTGGTTCGACAATCATCTATACTACAACATTTGTTTTAGGAGCCTCAAAAACTCCTAATATCAAAGCTTTAGTACATATTTTAAACATAGCTGAAGCCCAGGGAAAGTTACATGGTATAAAGTTAGCTAAAGATAGTCCTTATGTCCATCATTTGCTTTTTGCGGATGATAGCTTGCTCTTATGTGAAGCCTCTATCAAGGATAGTGTAGAAATTTTGGATTGTCTGAAAATCTATGGGGAGGCTTCTGGGCAAATGATTAATCCTTTGAAGTCTTCTATCATTTTTGGGAAAACGTAGCCGAAGATACAAAAGAAAATATAAAAAGTTTCTTGGGTATTGACAAGGAAGGGGGTGAAGGTTCATACCTCGGTCTCCCTGAATGTTTTCAAGGATCAAAAAAAGATCTTTTAAATTTTATCAAAGAGAAATTAGAAGGCCGACTATAGGGTTGTTACTCCAAAACTTTATCAATGGGGGCCAAGGAAGTTTTAATAAAATCGGTAGCTTTGTCCCTCCCAATATATGCAATATCAGTCTTTCGGTTACCAAAAGGCCTTTGTGAACGAATCACGAGTGCGATTATTGAGTTTTGGTGGAGTAGTGGGGACAAAAAAAGGAAGATCCCCTGGGTTTCCTGGGAAAAATTGTGTAAACCCAAAGAACAGGGAGGGCTTGGGTGTCATGACATTGGTCGTTTCAATCAGGCTTTGCTTGGTAAACAAGCTTGGCGAATTTGGAATAATCCTGATTCTTTGGTCTCTCGCATTTTGAAAGGCAAATTCTTTAAAAATGGAAATTTTCTGGAGTGTGGTATGGGGACACGTCCATCATATGCATGGCGGAGTATCATGCACGGTAGAGAATTATTAAAACAGGGTTTATACCGACATATTGGCAATGGGGTTAATTCCAATGTTTGGGCTGAAAATTAGATTATTGATATTATTCATCGGCCACCAATGTACCGGGAGAATAGTTCCATAAATCTAGCGCTAAAAGTTTCACTTATTTGTGCAGGGATCGAACCAGTGGGATATTAATTTATTAAATCAAACTTTTACGGCACAGGATGTTCAAAGGATCTTACTTCTAAAACCATCACTGTTACTTGAAGATACAATTAGATGGAGTTTCACAACATGTGGCTCATATTCGACTCGAAGTGGGTATAAATTGTTAGAGGCTTTGGTCGACTTTGATCATCCTCCAGAGCACTCTCTCACTCCTCTTGAAAAACAATTATGGAAAGAACTATGGAAGGTTAAAGCCCCACCAAAAATAAAACATTTTATGTGGTGCGCTCTATCTGGCGATTTAGCGATAAAACAACGTTTGAATACTCGGGGGATTCCGGTAGACCCAACATGTTCAGTATGCGGTAATGCAGCAGAAAGTATATGTCATGTTCTCTTTACATGTTCGAAAGCACGTGCTACTTGGGAACAAGCTAATTTCCCCATACCTTTAGGTGGTTTTTCTCGGAATTCAACATTTTTAAATTTTGTGCATCTTATCATGATTGTCAAAAAATCAACAACGGATATTCATACAAGGAATGTTTTCCCTTGGTTGTTATGGAAAATTTGGAAAGCTAGAAATGCCTTTGTTTTTGAAACCAAAGATATCGAGGCTACTTTTATTGCTAAGAAAGCCTATGAAGAGGAATCAACATGGTCCGATACATTTTCAGGAGCAAAGGATAATGTTTTGGAGGCTCCTTCTGTAATGATTCGATGGCAAAAACCACCCAAAGGTTTCCTCAAATGTAATGTTGGTTCCTCTTGGTTAAACTCTAACCGTCATAGTGGTGCTTCATGGATCTTACGAGATGAGAATGGGTGTACAGTTATGCATAGCCGTCAGTCTTTTTCTTATATGCGCACAAAGACTGAGGCTGATTTGTGGTCTCTTTTTTTGGGCGGTGGAATGTGTCCACAATCTGCATTTCTCAAATATCATTTTCGAGACTTCCTCCAAGACCCTCCATGACGCACTTACACATCCAAATGACCACCTCATTTTCAGCAATATTCGTCACAATATTTCTTTCCTCCTCGTTAGGATAGATTCATGGAGTTTAGACCACGCAGTTCCAGAGCGCAATGAAGCAGCAGACGCTATTGCTATAAGTGTCACTCGCAATAACCATCACCAGTCTTACATCGCCCGTAATGCACCCGTGTGGCTTCATCACCTACTTGCTTTGGAGGCTCAGCTATAAGGTTTTGGGTGAGGTTTCTTTTTCGTTATCTGTTGATATCTAATGATATCTCCTATCTTCTCTGTTTTTCCCTTTTGTACTATTTTGAACCTTCTTTGTACCATTGCACCAGTGATATAAAAAGCAATCTCATGATCATAGTTAACTAAACATCTACAATTGTAAGTATAGAAATGAAATAGTAGAATGAAAAAGAGACAAATTTTGATTTGCAAATAAAACAACATATATGAACAATAAATAATTATATTTTAACAGTTCCTTGAATTGATTAGGACTTTTTTTTTTGGTAAATTCGTTTTGTTTAAAGCTTTGAGGCCCGTTAAGCTCAAAAATAGAATGCATCCAAAACCCTATCACGTCGTATTCTCTGTTTCTTCTATGTCTATTCTCTTAGACGGTTGATTTTCTTAATCGATTGAGAAAATTTACAGCTTTAGTCAATTGGTCGACGATTGTCTCTGTCTTTATTGGTTTCCTGACATTCTCATTTAGTCAATTTGTTTGATTCTAATTAACCAAAGAATCCACCGATTCATAATTAGTATTCTTTACCTAGAAGAGACTATATCATCATCGTAGCTTCAGTTCGTGTAGGATTCTGAGTTTTATCGATGAAAATCAAGATACTGATTTAGCCTTTACTTATGTTCTTGATTCTTCATATGATGTTTATCTCTCTGTTTTGTGTTTGTTCTATCTTCTTATAGATACATCTTAGACTAAATAAATTTTAATTAGTTTTTGAATCTACTGAGATAATCATTATGTTGATTGATGCTTATTTTTTGCTTTGTGATCATCAGAGACAAGGATGAACGAAGCCACTCGAATCAGAGAGAAGTACCCTGACAGTATCTCTGTTTTGTAGGTGTCCACTTTTATGATTTATACAAAACAAATACTATGTCTAAGTCGTCTCTTCCTCTTCCTATTCACGATCATTATTTACTCCAATCTTCATGAGATGCCATCCTTCCACCCTCCTTTGTTCTCCTCTTATGCAATTGTCTTCATTGATGCTCACATAAAGCCATATTCTACAATCTGTTCAACAATATCTATTCAACAATATCAATCCATGGCCATGAAATCTGTTCACAGCTATGCGTGTCTTGGTAAGAATCAACTTTCTTACACCCTCTTCGTTTTCATCTTAGGTAGTTAATTTATTTTATCACCCTAAACTATCTAAGAAACTGGAGCAAACGAAGCCCTAAAGATCAGATTATGAATCTGAGAATGTGAAAGATGACCAAAACAGATTAAATGTTCACCTAGAGGGTTTCATCTGTATTTGTATTTGATTCTTGGTTCTGACGTATGATTTATTGTGTCTCTCTATGAGAAGATATTTTGCAGATAGCAAAGCCATCGAGTTGGATCCTACATTGCCAAGAGCTTACCTTCCAAGGGGGTATGATATTGTCATCGCCTTGCTCTATTAAATTAGAAGACACTTGATGAATATATTTAAAAATGATTGGAATCATGCTATTCTCACACGATTTTTTATTTGCAGCACTGCTTGCGTGAAGCTATAAGAATAAGAAAAGGGTGTTTCCATCACACCAATACCAAGTTTAAGAATGTTATAGATGAATGCAGTCTTCGCATTGCAGGTATTATTTCAATCATACAGGCTTAGCTTAACAAAAGATTCTCAATATTTTTTATTGATGCTATTGCCGTCCTTCCTTTCACCGTCAACGCTCTCCGTCTTGGTTGGCCCTCTCAACTTCTTTGTTGGCCGTCTCCTCTGCTACTAGAATTTGTGTAACATGAATCACCATCCTCTTGCTAGAAGAAAAGGTATTGCTATCTTCACTCTAGCATGAATGATTTTTTCATCCATGTTTCATAAAAACAAAAACTATTGGACTACTGGATCATCTTTTTGTCATCAGTTCATCCCAACAACAAATATTGATGAATTTCTCACAAGTTCTCATGTGATCAACCTTCAGAAATTCATTCTTCAGAAGCTTCGAACTCTCGGTATAGTTTTATATTTCCCTTCTCAAGTCAAATTTCTCCAATCCCTTACATGTATATTAGCTACTGATTCATGAAATCATTTCTTAACTTTCAGGAGCGTTTTCTGCTAGGCACTGACCTCAAAAAGCCTCAACAAAACACGGCTTATGGTCTGTTTTCTGATTGACCCGTAAGCCCTCAAACCACCTTTACTGTTTGTATCCTTTTCCTCCTGCTTTCAAAAAAATTATATAATCTTCTGCACCAGTACGGTGGTTGTGTAGTTGCTTTGTGTGAGGATGTTGCGTCCCCTTTAAAAAAAGTAGGGAATTATATCATGGATCTCTGCATAAGATGAAGTTTTGTTGACACCCTAAAAATAAGATCCTTTTGCAAATGGTTAGAGTATTTTATGATTGCTTCTTCTGTATGCAAACTTTCTCTTGGAGTTTGAGGTCGTTATCTTTGGAATATATATATATATATATATATATATATATATATATATATATATATATATATATATATGGACTTACACAAGCAATCTCATATATGATAGAAAGAGAGGGTGAACAAAAGTTAGAGAGAAAGAGAGGGAGCAATCTTGGGAATTCATGGAAAACATTTACCGGCGACATGTTCTACTTTTAACGGTGATCGCCGTGTCATTCTCAACCATTCCGGTTTCAAAGTCTATTCCATTTATATTGCTCCACAGTAATTAATTTTCAACTTCAATCTATTGTATGCTTTTCCTTTTCCGATTGATTATAAATGAAAAATAAATATATGAGATTGATACTAATTAATGAAAGCAAAAACAGGAACTGGATATAAATGCTTAGGTGGAGTTAGTAACTTCACGCTACTCCAAAGCAACACCGCCGGCTCTCTTGGCTCTTGCTTGTAAGTTCTGTAATCAGCCATTTCTCTTTGACTCATCTTAAGGATCTTTAATTTGATTTTCAGGAGAATAGGAAATGGAGAAGCAGACTCATGGCTCATGCCACTAATGCACCAAGCGAGTGTAGCGTGTGAGAAAGTGAAGATGATGAACACCTTCCACTCTCTCTCTCTCTCAACAACACCTTCTCAAGGTAAATAGTAACATATGCTTTTTATGTTATTAATATAATATGTATGTCTGATTGTCACAACCTAGCAAGATCTCTTACACTGTTGTCTATTTGTTCAAGCAAGTTTTGTGGGTTGTAGTGAGACGGAACCATCCATAAAGCTACTGTTGACTAATTTTGGACTCACATCTTATAAGCTCAAAGTGTCTGTGTGGAACCAATATAGAGCTCAAGGGTGCCACAAGCTATCTTCTGTGCAACAAGCTGCAAATAAATGGCTTGAGCGTCTCCAAGTCGATCAGCCGGACTACAATTTCTTAACCTGTAAGAGACCACCAATGAAGGGAAAACGTCAGGTGCTTTCATGACCATCGATTTGCCTCTGGTCTGGACAAAAGACCCATTATCTGCTATTCTACTTCACATATTTCTTACACTGAAGAGCGTGTTGTTTCATTTTCAGATGTTATATAATTTGTAATCTAATTTTCCCCTCTTTCTTATATTGAAACTAGCTTTTTACTTTACCCATAACAAGGTTTGGAGGAGCACATTGTCAAGTTTGCGTCTGGTGTTGTAATGTTGAGTTGCAACACTTTTTTTGGCACAATTAGATTGCTAAATTGAAACACATCTTCAGTTATATATCAAATTGTAATAGATTTTACGTATTAACATTTTTTAGCTTGAACTAATTGTGATTTCTGAATAAGGTAAAAGGTACTTCTGTTACTTGACTATGCACTTTAGATTACAACATACAATCAAAAGCTACAAGGCTTTCATACATACATCAAGACCAATGCATAACCAAGGCTTTCACATCATTATACAACACCAACTGAAAAAAGTAGCACAATTTACCACCACACCTCAACCTTATTACAATACACATCTTGGAAAATCAATGACCACAACAAGCACAAACTTCACAACCACGGCAATACTTACACATATCAAAATAGAGCAACAACTATGTCCCCGTCTCCGCGCTTGCGCGGGGCTCTGCCCCTAGGCATTTTTGTCATTTGATATTCTTATTCAGTTTATTCTTTATCATAAAATAGTTTGGTTTTGTAAAACTAACTGATTTAAATCATCTATATTTTAATCAGAAACAATGTAAACCAATTTTATTTCTCTTAATTCCACTGAAATTTGATCAAACAAAATTTCTTAACCTTTAATGAAAAATTTAGTATTTAGTCTTCTATATATTTATTTTCAAAGCATTTAAATAATATATGTAAACAATTTTATTTTGAAAGCTAAAATAAATTTTAAAATCTTTATACTGTATCCTTAATTTTAAAAGCTAAAACATGTTTGTTTCTTTTTTAAAAGAATTCTTTAGAAAAAAATGGATGTCTAAAACAATTACTACCATGACCAATAAACTCTTAAGTTTATTCATTTCAAATTATTTGCGTATTATTATTTATATTTTTGATATTCAATTTTGAAATAATATTGTATACATACTTTTATAAGAAAATAAACAAGCAAAATTAATTAAAAATTATTAAAAAAAATTATCCGGTCGTAGCCCGGACAAAGACCCTAGTAAGTACTAATAGATATTTAATAAATGTATTTCCCATGATCGTTGTTACAGTGTGCATTTAGATTTTCCATGATAAATTATTTGAAATACCAAAAATTGCTCATTTTTTGAAAAAATACTTTCAATCAAAAAATACTGTAACATTACATTTAAATTTTAGTGATTACTAGATGCATAGTCCCCGCGCAAGCGCGGGGGTTGGATACATTGTTGATGTGTTGTGTAGTTTTGTTTATATGAGACTTTGCAGTTTTTTTTTTTAACATTTATTTATCTGGCTTATCTATAATGGTGATGAATGAAACATTAGAAGTCACACAACTTGATTAGTCTGATAAAAGAATAAACATCAAATTCATATGGGTTGATATTTTTTATTTTATCTTCGTAGTGATTTTATCGAGCATTCCCTCTATTAGTGATTTTATCGAGCATTACTGTTATTAGTGCTTTCATGTAAAAAAATAATTTAATGGAGACAAGACAAAAAATGATATGTGTCTATTAGTGTAATTTTCTTTCTGAAATTATGTTGTATATATATATATATATATATATATTTTTTTTTTAATTATGATGTATATGAGATTTATGGCCGATCTGAATGGTTCGGGGTAAATATTTATTATTGAAAAAATATGTTTTTATTTTATTTGATTATTATAACTGAATTGAAATGATATTGGAGGTTAGAACATGATAACATTTCTTATAAAAGTATCTAAGATGGTCTCATAAAGTTTCAAATCCTTAAGCCATTTTGTATCCCAACAACCAGCATAAAAAATCATTCTGAATCTCCCTAAGCTTTTAGGTATCCTGAAAAGCCCAAATTAAAAAAAAATTACATGCAAACACTGCGTTTCGAATCCGCGCACTCGCGGTACCAACTTCTAGTCACCAACTTACACCACTGGGCCATTTCATCAATCATCGATAACATTTAATCTTACAAAATGTTATACGTTTTTGTTTTCCCTAATAACACACGTGGGGCCCGTAAACTTGCTGAGGTGGATAGACTTAGGAGCCTTGAAAGTGTATCATTATAATATAGATTCTATATAATTAGTATTTAGAGGGTGAGTTTGAATTTATAAATTTTTATTAATAATTCTAAAACATTTATAAATGATTTAAAAGTCTTAGTTAATCTTTTTCATCACAAATTTAGGATATTTGTAAAATAGTCATTTTTCAAAAGAAAATTTGAAAGGTGATATAAATTTATGGTAAAATTAAAATTTCCATGTTTTAATCAGATTTTGTATCTAGAGATATATTTAGAAGATGCATCTAAATGTTTATTGTAAATAGATTTTTGTATTTAGATATTACATCTAAATGCTCATGATCCTTCACTTCTCTTTGGGTTGACTCTTTTTTTGCGGTGATCACACATCTATATCTTCTTATTTTCATGTTTTGAATCCCCTATATATTAAAAGATAATCATTTAAAAGTTGCAACCCTAAATTTGTAATAATTAAAAATAACCTCAAACTTATGTGGTATAGCTCTTTGTCTTTTGTTTCAATTTAGAAGGATTCTAGAGCATGTAATATAATGTATAATCTAAAAATTATACTCTCTAGCAATGCAATATTTCGTAGGCTATAGTTGGTCGCATATATCAAATATTTATTGTTTCGCATGCTTTCCTTAAATAAAATCTACGGAATTACCTAATGTGATTAAAAGATATATATGACAATTAATGATTTTAAACAATAAAGATTTGATAACAATCTGTATACTTTTTCTCATTTTATTTATTTATTTATTATTAAAATAAATTACACAATTACATTAATCATATAATAACAATCTATATTTTTTTATGTATGTTGTATTTCGAATTTTTCAAAATGAGTATAAATTACTAAAGCTGTTAAAAGTCTCACATAAACTTTTAGGATCAAAGTTTTAATATGTTTTCTATATTAAAATATAATGATTATAAGACCATATGAAGAAATAATTTTAGTTTATATATATTTCATATCGCTTAAATTAAACTATACATTGTATGAAAATACATACTTATATTTGATATTTGCATTGAACATATATTGTAAAGTTAATATTTTAATTTTGAAATATGTTATTGTTTTTTTTAAATGATTATAAATTATTGAAACTACTAAACATCTCACATTTAAAAAAATCATTGGTGTAAAGTTTTGTTACAAAATATGCAAATAATCATAAAATCATATGACTAGAAACCTCATTTAATAATTATCCATATTAAAAGCGTGTTATATTACTATGTTTATATCATTTAAATTTAATTATATATCATATACAATATATAAAATTGATTATTTTTATTTATTTACCCTAATTGCGAATAAACAAGAGTGGTAGTTAAATTTATATACATATGCAAATTTATTACATAATAGTAAATGATTTCTTAGTTATTTAATATATATATTTATTATTTTATATATTCAGAAAAATATAAAATAAATAATAAATATAAAATACTTATTGTGCATAAAGTTCACATCTTAACCTAAGTATGTATCTCTTTAATTATTTTAAATCTTAAATATTTTCTAAATCCCAGGTCAAAACAAACAAATGAAATGAGAATAAACTTCAAAATAAATATTTATATCGAGTAATAACCAAATTATAAAAAACACAACAAAAGAAAAAATTGAAGATAAATAGGATTGACACGTGAACGTAAACTTCTCATAACCATAATTAATTTTTAAATTGTTAAATCATGATATAAAACTTAGTTAATTTTTAATTTGTTAATTTTGTTAATTTTTAAATCATTATGGTTATGTTAAATTATGACCATAATTAATTTTAAATTGTTTATTTGTATTTGAAAAACTTAAAATATTTTTAAAAAAAATAATTTAAAATTTAAGTTAATTTTTTTATAAAATGATTTTTTAATTATTTGGAAAAAAATATAATTTTCTAATATTATTAGCCAAATAAAAAAATTATATTAAATTAGTTGTGAAACTTTATATATTTTAAATGCAAATATTTTACCAACTGCTTCTTAAGAAAGCATTAGGGAACTTGCTAATACCCTACCAATCAAGCCCAGTGACACTCCGTTTATTTTTCATCACTCGAACACTGAAAAGTGAAAAGATATATGAAATCGGGTCCATTAAATTCTAAACTTGGATCTACAGTTCTAATTAGAAATGTTTCTTATCCTACGTATAGATAATTATGTAAAATTTCGAAATTCTAAAATTTCAAATACATATAAAAACAATCATATGTAAATTTTAAATTTGTCAATACTAAAATTTTATATTTTAATTACATACATTCACACTGCGCAGGGCGTAAGTCTTATCCTAGTACTTTTGTAATATGTTGGCCATAGACGGTTAATAGATATCCCATACCTATTTTCGGTTTATGGACCCTATTTTGTGCGACGGACAATACATTAAATTTTCTTTTTAGGTTCAATAAATTTGTTTGTTTATCCTGCAATCACCACATAACATTTCTATGTGTTTTGGTCTCACTCGTGCGATATAAGTAATCTATCATTTTACTACTCTAACTCAAGCATGTTTACCTCTGGAGTCTCTCTGGATGTGTGTCTAAAAAGTAAGTGTACTTTGATGATATAGATAATTAATCAATTCATCTAAATCTTTCCATATACTACAACCTGGGATGTTATAATTCATCTCCTCTCACATAACACAACGTCCTTGTTGCACTCCAAGATCGTTACCTATGTTAGTGTGAACGCACACATGAAATCATACCTAATAGGCCTCTCGTGCCCGTTCACCCAACCTATGGGTCCTATTCCGTGTGACAGGTGGTATGATACTTTTAAGAGGCTCGAAAATCATGTTGTACTAACCCTGTAATTACTTCATCACCTTTTTATGTGCTTTTGCCTCATTCACACGAACGCGGATCACTTCGTGATAGTTCATCCATCCTTTGATTATTCTAGCTTAAGTACGCTTAACCCTGGAGTTCTCTCTAAATGTGTGTCCGAAAAAGGTAAGTGAATTTTTATCATATAGGTAATCAAATCAATTCTTTTAAAACCTTTTTATAAACAGAAATATTTTATATCTTGTGTTTTTGGCACAATATATATATATATATAATCTTTGTTATTTGTTTTCAAGGTTTTGTCGAGTCTTTTTAATCCTTTACGAGTCATTACAAGTTTGGAGTAGGTTGGAAGGCTCTTGGAAGGACACATGAAGAAAATAATGCAAATAGGAGTTTTCCTGCGGAGCAGCCAGATAGAGAAGTCGAGTGGGTAATCCTGAATGGAAAAGCCGCTCTCCGCTCACGAGTTTTAAGGAAACTACAGATATTTTGGGATTTTCCCTACTTATCCTATCTTCTCTCTTGAGGCGACAGCGCCTCCATATATATATATATTCTTCCTCTTTCTCTTTACTTTTTGTGCTTGTTTTTACGCAGAAAAACAAGACTCTAGATTTTCATATTGCGATTTGCTACTTGCCACCTTGTAAGAGAGAAGGATCTATCTCTTGCATTTGAGAAGAATTCCATGAACCATATTTCTCCTATCTTTTTTTTGGCAATCGTATTCATGAATTATTCAGTTTCATCCTCTGTGTTTTCTTGTGTTATGGGAAAGTAGTCGGATTAGTTAGCCTAGGGTGTTAGAGCGCTAGATTGTGAGCTGAACATAAATAAGCATCCATTGGTGGCCATCAAAAACGGCATTGAACTGATCACTTAGTGTTTGATCTTAGGCTGAATTTGCTCATTAACTGTGTAATTGGTTGCTAGATATGTTATGAATGAAGATTTCATCTCTAATCAGCGAAAGTAGATATTAGGATGTTATGTGAACTGGTCGGACTTGATAGATAATGTTCATCATTAAGTCTCCAATCAACTGATAACTTAGGTTTGAGGCTGATCGATGAAAGGAGAAACCCACGAAAGTGGGTTGATCTACTTTGTATGTTCTGAGTTCTAGACTTATATTATAAACAAACTTGAATAACTTTTTGGCTCAAGTTTGTTAACATCCGAATTAATCTCCTTAGGCTAGCTTTTTAATCAACCTGAAAACCCCAATCAATCATGTTATTTGTTTGTTACGTATTCTTAGTTTAAAAATATTTGATTGTTTTAGTTTAATATTGAACCAATAGAAAGAAAGTGTAAACTAGTCCTCTGAAATTGATATTAATATATTGCTACTACAACTGTAAACTTGACAATCGCAAAGATCTAATTTTAGTGGGTCAATGCTACAGTTCACCCCTCTGACATAGCGCAAGACCTCGTTCTCCCCCCCCCCCTCAAGATTGTTACCCATATTAGTGAGAGCGCCTACGCATGATCTATTTTTCCACTGAAGAGTCCAAGCGATCTTTGCTTTTTTTGAATTTGTGCACAGACTTCTTCAAGCATTGGGAACTTGACCTTAGGATGTGCTTAATTAAGTCGTTGTAGGTCGGATTAAGAGTCATCAGGAGGCCAAAGACCTTATTTTGTTCTCACCTCTCATTAAAGACAACCAAATCAATCGAGCTTGGCCTTAAGATCTCAGGCTCAGCCCATAAGGATCTAAATTTGTCAAGGTGTTGTGTAAACTTCATGTTTTCTTTTCTAAGATCATTGATGACTTTCTCGGTGGAGATCATTCATAGACTTCTTAACTTCAAAAGATTTGGCTCAAGTTGAAGGTATTCTCACAGGCCTTTTGAAGAGTCTCCCAAAGCGTTTTGGTGGGTTCACAATAGGGGTAAGTCTCCATGATTGATATTTCTAGTGAATTTTGGATGATAAACACCAATTGATTGTTCTCTTCAAACAATTTTCTTCATGAGAAAGATAAGGTCATTGCATCTTGTTCGATTGTTTGTTTTGGAGATTCAACTTTAGTTACACATAACTCCACAAACGACGAACCTCTTAATATGTCTTGGTCGTTCTAGACCAAAACAAGTAATTTTCCTCTTTAATGGTGATGGAAACAATCACTTGCCTTGATTATAATTGGTTTAAAAAGAAACAAAGGTAAAATTGATTGAATGCAGGAGAGATGAGGGGAATATCAACTTACTGTTCTAATACCATTTAAGAAAGAATATAAGATTAATTTGATAAAAAATGTTTAAAAGATTAAAAAAAATTAAAAATAGTACAGTGAATATAGAAAAATTAAAATAGAAAGATAAATATAATTATCTTAGTTTAAACACTTGTGAAAACAGTAGATTGCAAGTAAGTTTACATTTTTAATTAAATAAAATCAAATTAGCTTGTTAAAAAATATCTAATATACTATTAACTAAAGTTTTCATGCACCATGCGCAGAAATAATAATTGTAAGTATAATGTTTTTATTTATAAAAGTAGCTTACATTGGTACTCTATTATTTTTCCTTTTTAACTTATTCATTTAGAAAAAATAAATCATAAATGTATTTTTGTAACTTTATTCCTTTTTATTTAGTTTAAATATTTCATTTTTATTTTATTTAAATTTCAGTAAAGTTAAAATTACATTTTATAAAAAATAATTTTTAACGTAAATTATATTATATTTAGTTATTATTTGTTTAAAGAGTTGTAAATATGTTTATATATATACATATATATATATATATATATATAAAAATATTATTCATGTGTCATGCCCATAGATAATAATTTCAAATGTAATATTTTTACTTTAAAATAGTTTATGTTTAGACATTTTTAATTGTATATTGTAACTTCATTGGTTTGAACTATGAATTTTATATGCATTTATATTTTTTCTTTGTTTATTTATTTTCCATTCTACTTTTAAAAATTTCCAAAATATGAGTAATTAATTATTAATATATTTAAGTATTTTTGTAAAAATAAATATTTATAGCAAAATGTATATTAATGGGATATATGAGTTAATAGTCATTGCCATATTAAAAACATAGCCAATAATAGAATATTTTTATAAGGAAAATAGTACAAGTTATAATTATATCAATGACATGTCATTAATTTTCAAGAGCTATGTCAATTTTTTAGAATGATTGTAATGATGATGTATATATAAATCACCTGGTAAATAATGTTTAGAAAATCCGAGTTTTTATTCATTTTAAAAGCTCGATGTAATTATGTGAGTGCTTATATGGAGTCATGTTTCAGTTCATGGGTCTAGAGAATTTATTCCAATCATGAAGGATTAACAGGATTTGAAATCACAAGACAACTACTGCTTTTCTTTGTCAATAACATTTTATAGACTTTGTCAAGTCAAGACCTGATTTGATAAAATGAAAGATATTTTGTTAAAGTAGAAAATCAAAACCAATGGAGGTTAATTCATCTCCGTTAACTGATTTTTATTTATTATTTAAGCTATACGCATTTGATCTGAAACTAACACAACGGTTGCGCATTATTCACACAGTGTTTAACTGGAAATGTTGTAATTGATGCGTATAGGGATGGCCGTTCGGGTACCCGTTCGGGTTCGAATCGGGTATTTCGGGTTCTCGGGTATATCGGTATTGGGGTTTAGAACCCGTTCGGATATTTTTACATATCGGGTCGGATTCGGATATTTTTAGTTCGGGTTTGGTTATTTCGGATCGGGTTCGGATATTTAGATTTTGAAAGAAAAATTTCAAATTCTTTATTACTTAAGTTTCATGTATTTAAAATTTAACAATTAACTTAACTGTTTATAAAATGTTTAATAAGTTAGACGATTAATATGTTTGAATATAAATTATTGAAAATAAAAATTATTATTTTGCTTGTTATTTTTGAATTTTGGATGCAAAATTATGTATATGTTTTGTAATTTGAATTCTTTGTTTTATTATTATATATAATTTTATGTTTTTTTATGTTTTCTATCTTTTATTATAAGTAATTTGATGTTATAATTAAATTTGTTTACTAATTATATCAATATCATATATTAATATGTGTTTATTGTTGACTTATTAAATTTAATGATTTGAGGACTAAAATATAAAATATAAACTTTTAAGAGAAAAAATTTGAAGATCACCGTTAGAAAACCACGCTTTCACCCCCTTATTATAAGAATGGACCCATAGAAAATAAGGAACTTGTTGAAAATGCTCTTAAAATAAAAATATAATGTGAAATGGAGTCACTGAGGGATCAAACACAGATTTTTGGGATGTCAGCAGGCTAAATTAACCATCAGAGCTACCTCATCTCCTTGATATAAGCCCAAATATAATTTTCTTACTCTCTTACTAGATCCGCCACTGATGATAACAAAGCTCGTGAGTTAGTTGAATTTTGCATTAATCATTTCTTCTTGTTGTTTACAAGTTTTATCACTTTTTTTTTCTTTTTTTCTCCGAATGAATGTTAATTTAGAGATATTTATGAAATAACTAAAAATAAAAGCAAAATCAGTTTTCATGAGAGAGGATAAAGAAAGATAGGAAAAAAAAGGAGGAAAAAGAATGAAATTTTAGTTATTTTAATGATTTTTTTTTATTTCTTAGCTATTAAGTGCAATTTCTATTAAATGTATTCATATCACTTCATTGTGTTGTAAGAGTTCTTATCGTTATCATTATTTCAAAATGATGCACCCAACCGCCGTATGACCAAATGATATGTCGAGCCGCTATATGTATTCAGCATTAGCCAATAAAATGTTTTCAGCGTGAATTATCACTAAACTTTATTAGATCACTAGGTTAATACCCACACAATTAGACAGGATGAAAATAATATATATATATATATATATTATTAATGTCTTATTTTTTCTTTTTTGTTCTTTTATATATTATAAAATAATAAATATATATATTAAACAATTAAAAAAATCTGGAACTATTAAATATATAATTAATTTAGCGAACGATTAAATAAAATAATCATATTTGTTTATTTACAATCACTTGATATAATCAGTATCTAATTAATAAATAATATTAACATATATATATATATATATTATACTTTTAATTTGGATATCTAATAAATGAAACTTCACACTTACATAGTTTTATGATCATTTGTATATTTTTATAATAAATTTTTTAAAATATTGATAACTTCATTTTTAACGTGAGAGATTTAATATTTACAGTAATTTATCCTCGTTTAAAAAAAATAATTTCAAATTTTTTCATTAAAATATTAAGGGCTCAATACTTGTTCAAGGTAATTTGGAATTAAATATTTATGTATTTTCAAATAGTATTCAGTTTAATTTAAACATCACTAAAAATATATATACATCTAATCTACATATCTATTAAATGATATTTCTTACTCATTAGTTATATAATTCTTTTATCGTGAGCAAAAAATTAAACTATTAATCAAAAATATTATATGTGAAAATTTTAAATATTTTATTAATTTATAGTCATTTAAAAAAATCAAAATATAACATAGAAAAAATCTATTTTTTGTTATATAGTTAATTTTGTTCTTTAATTTATTTTCACAATATAAATTTAACAAAAAGAATAGAGGTTATACAATTTTTTATCAAATTTTCATATTCAAATAATTAATTGTCATATATATATATATATATATTATAACCATATTAAGTAATTCCGTAAATGTTATTTAAGGAAATAATGATTAGTATTAATAATAACTTTATGATTAATTTAATAAAAATTATATTATATGTTTATATGGATTAATATTTTTTTCTACAAAATATGAGAAATATTTTCATAATGACACATAGCTACAAAAACATATTGAAATGCTTCTCAATTAATATATAAGGGATTAGAGCTCTGATGTAAGCACATGAATGATTATAAGCCAATTTACTACAACAAAACATGCAATCCTCACGAAGTCATCTGTTGAAACTATTTTTGTAACGACCCCAAATCTGATTACAAAACTTGTTAGCATGCTAAGACCTATTTCTCCCCTCTATAAATATCCACCACCCTAGCTCAGCACCTTGTTTTCTCCACCAGCAAGAAAAAATAAAAGAGAGAGAGAGAGAGAGAGAGAGAGAGAGAGAGAGAGAGAGAGAGAGAAGATGAAGATATGGGAAATCCTTTTATCTGAGCTACCTGGAGTTCTTGTCGGAGTGACCACACGTCATGACCACCTTGAGCTCGCCACCACCGATCGCCGCAGCTGAGAACCGCCGTGAACCGCTTTGAGTTGAGCATAGTTTCAGATCGTTTAGTAAATTGACCGTATCTCCCTAACCGTTGCGAATCTCGTTAATGCAAGGCTACCACCGTGTTCTACTCGTCGAGACGAATCCGTAGACACCGAAAACGCCTCAATCGGAGTCCAGACGGAGCCGCACGCTCCTGTCAAAGTTTCGCCGTCTGAGCGCTTGGAGTGCACGCGCCTCCGCCGGAGCCGCCGCCGGACCGCTGTGTCTCCGCCGCCGGACCGCCGTGTCTCCGCCACCGGACCGCCGCTCCTCCGCCGCCGGACCACCGTCGCCGGTGACTCGGTCAACTCAGCGAGTCAGACTCGGTCAACCGGTTGGTTGACTGGTTTGACCCGGTTCAATCCGATTGCGATTTGGTTAAGGTAAACCGGTGGTTAAAATCAATTGAATTTTGGTTAGGAGTAAACCGATTTGTAATTGATTTGGATCCGGTTCAATTGAAATCGAATCCGGTTAAGGAAAACCGATTGGTCCAATTCGATTTCAATTTGGTCAAGG
>CAKOAT010075711.1:97156-112949 GCA_932364175.1 Eruca vesicaria subsp. sativa
TGTCAGAGTTGACCGGGTTGACCTTTGACCAACGGGTTGACTTTACCGTAATCGCCCGTTTTCGCCCGTTCGAAGGTCAATCTGACTCGGAATTTCGATCTGATTTCAGATTTTGGATCTATTTGAGCAGCTGGAGCTCATAGAGACCACTTTTCCCCAGTTTCTAAGGTGAGGGTCTACTTCCGAACGATTCGTACGCGATTTAGAACTTTAAATAAATATAATTTCTTTTTAATGTGTTCCGTCTTTGTGAATTGAGTCTAATTTAGGGTCTGATTGGTGTCTGCCTGTTTAGGTTTAGAATTCTTTGCATAAACCAGAATAGGATGTCAGATGGTTCAACATTGATTGCTTCGCTTAATGTAAATCATTTAGTTAGAATTGTTTGGCCGGATACGGAGACGGACTTCTGTATGCCGGATTGTTTTAGGGTTACAGACAACTTTAGTCGACCGGTTGTGCCAGAACTTAGGGTCGATAAATCGTCTACGGGCGGTGCCGGGGCACTATCCTCAGTGGTTTTTATGTTGTTTAGCCCTAGTGTGGGTGGTGTTTTTGGCTTGTTAGTGGGCAGCGAGTGCGTCTCGCTAGGACCATTGCTTGTTTGCGTGGGTACTTTAGGTACCGTGTTTGACATGCATTAGAATTAATTTATATTTATTTGGAGTGCTAGGTCCGGGTCTACGGACTTCGGGGTAGCATCCCATACCTCACTGAGTGACTCCCCAGTCGCTCACCCCTCTTTCTTCCCATTTCAGGTGAGACAAGCTATAAGGTGATATTTGGACGGACTTGGTGCTATTGGACTTTTTATTCGGATTTTTATTTGTGCTTGGGCGAGTGTAGTTGGACTTTTGGATTTTTTTGTTACGAGATATTATTGGTGGCCCGTTGTCCCTAGAGAGAGGGAGACGGGTGTCACATTGTTATTTGAGGACGCGTCGGGGGTGACACGTTGTACTCCAAGTAGGAGGTGACGGGTGTCACACTTTTTGGTATCAGAGCGGGTTCCATCCCGGTTCTGTCCCGGGATGGCGGTTAGGAGATTCGGTTTTCAATGTTTTCAAAAAAATAATAATAAATAAAATAAATAATTTATATATATTTATATAATAAAAAAAAGAGAAGTATTTTGAAAATTCTTTTAGCACCATTCTGTCCAGTAACCACTAACTTCAATTGTCTCTTTTTATGACGATGAGTAAAGTCATCGTCATTCGTCTTTCGGCTACCGGAGGTCTACCAGATGTTTAGCAGAGATGTGATGCCGCAGTTTTGTCAGAGGTCTACCAGATGTTCAGCAGAGATGTGATGCCGCAGTTTTGACAGAGTTCGCCGAGGTTTATTGGTTTCTTCATTCTTTCTCTTATGTTGTACTGGAGTGGATATGTGACGTTTTTGCCATCACCCAATTTCAAGCCGTCGTCCCACGAGTTTCTGATGTATGAGTTTTTGTGATGTGAGTTTTGAGCCATGGATTGGCGTGTGATGTTTTGTGTATGAGTATATTGACTATTTTGGAGATAAGCTTTGTTGTAAACTCGTGGAGATCGCTTTTGGAATTGGGGTGCAGCATCTAGCGTTGTGGTTTATATTGGAGTTACATTTGTCATGTTTGCCGGTTATTGGTTTTGTTGACTGCTTCAGAGACGTGTCAGCTGGGTAAGCTGGCATAAGATGTGGAGAGCTATTCATGTTCATTGAGTTTTACTAGTTATATTTGGAGGTCGCGTTATTCAGAGATTCGCCAGAGATGGAGCTGAGTTTTACGTTGCCAGTTTTAAGATAGAATTATTGTCATGATATCAAGAAGTATAGAGTTGCTGAGGAAAATTGTTTATACCCCTGGAAGATATGAAAGTTTTATTTCTTCGACACTACATGTTGAGGAGTTATTGGATATAAGAGCAAATCGATTTTTTTGAAGACTGTGTGATGATTAAGGATGATGGACAACATGAGATGCATGAACTGCTAGTTATTACAGCATATAAGAATGTATCGAGACATATAGAAGGGTCACCATCAGATAGGAGACACGTTAATATGATTGAGTTGGAACTAGAGATAACACCAGAATCACGAGTTCCATACCGATTAGTGCGAGCAAAGATGACCAAACTGATGTGACATTAAAAGATTTAGCAGACAAAGATTTTATTAGACCGGATTTTTCGCCATGGAGACCACCAATGTTACTGCGACAAAGGAAGATGATATTCTCAGACTTTGTGTAGGCTACAGAGGTTTAAATAAGGTAACATCAAGAATAAGTATCTGCTTCTGTGTATTGATGAGTTGTTGGAGTAGCTGCAAGGAGTTTTATGATTTTCGAAGGTTGATTTAGCATCGGGTTATCACCAGATCCCCATAGCGGAGGAGGATGTGTGGAAGACAACCTCCTATACACGTTATGGGCATTATGAGTTATTGTAAGAACATTTGTATTGACGAACGCACCGGTAGTGTCCATGAGACTTATAATCGTTGTGTTCTGCGAGTATTTGGTTAAGTGTGTGATCGTTTATCATCGAAGATACCCTAGTTATTCTTGGAGCAGAGAAGAGCGTGCAGACATTTGCGGATTGTATTGGGTTAGCTCAGAGTGCATCATATAATTACGAGGTTTCTGAAACAAGAGTTGTTATTGATCTGGAAAAAGATTATTGCAGTCCCAGAGTGGTTATCACCTAAGAGTGTTGATGTGTAGATCAGTAGATTTGGCGGGATACTACAGGAGGTTCATCATTTTTGAAGATGAACTTGGATTCAGAGTACCATCAGATTACTATAGCTGGGAGGTATGTATAGACTACAGTTTCACATATAAGATGGATAATACGAGTTGGAAATTATATTATTGGGTTGAAGAATTCACGGATAGCATTCATGAAACTTAAGGATAAATTCTTTTTCGAGCACTTGGATAAGTGTGTGGTTGTATTCATCAACAACATCCTGAATATTGTTGGAGTAGGGGGAAGTAAGATGAGCATAAGTGGATTCCGTATTAATACAAGAAGGTCAGATCATCGCATAAGCAGCGAACCAGATGTAGATTATGAATATGGAGCATTTTGGAATATAAGTTAGAGATTTTTGGAGTGATCACCAAGGTTACCTTTTACATTGACTATGGAGTATCTACATGGAGATGCATTAGCGTTGTAGGAGAAAGTACGAATAAGCCACTTTGGACCTATCAGGCTTAAAGAAGAGGATTTGTTAGAGGTGTCATTCAGGAAGGGAATCTGATCAGAAATTTTTTTTTTTTTGGATAGAATCCAAGTAGAGACTCAGAGCATATGTTGTGTCGTCGTTTACTTTAGGTTAAGAGATTTAGTGGAGAAAGCTAACAAGCAGGGAACCAGTATGAGTTATCGAGTTGTCTCTGTTGCCACCATCGTCATAATGGGAAGTGTATTAAGATTTATGTTGTGGATAGTGGGAGCATATTTTGAGGTCAAATATTCAGTGCGCGATTTGGAGTTAACATCAGTTGTATCGAATTTAGAGTTTTGAGGATCATCATTGTATAGCAAGGAAGTTCAGATTCATGGGGATCATCAGAGTGAAATATATGGGCACATTAAACTTGTACTTTAGGACGTGCAGATGGATTGAGTTGGTAGCAGTCTACAATTTGAATATAGAATGACATTTGGTGAGGCCAACCAAGTGGTAAATGTCTTAAGTAGGTACATGAGAGATATGTCAGGAACCACGGAGGATCAAGAGTTACTGGAACGCTCACAAGCCTTAAGATTATGTGCAGTTCAGTAGAAGGGGATACAGTCGGCATTGAAACATTGGAGCATTGGAACATACAAATTTACCTTGGAGATTACACTAAGCTAAAGATAGCGATATGGATCTGGTTAGGTGGATCGAGGTTGAGAGTGTTGTATATCATGCAATTTTGAGCAGGATGCTCGGGTATAAACATCGAGTTTGTGTGTTGGACATTAAGCTGTTAAGAAAAAGGATCTTACAGCAAACACATCACTCGCATTTCTATATCCACCCGGGAATATTACTTATCGTCCAGAGACAGAGGACCGTTCAGATTTTTGACGATATGTTTAGAGATTGTGTCTTATAGTGGAAATGAAGTTATGGAAGCGTGTACCTCTAGCAGAGTTTGCCAACAGTGACAGTTATAATGAGGAATTAAGATAGCACCATATGAATCTTTCATGATAGGTTTTGACGTACATTACCTTGCTGGGCAAAAGTGGGGGAGCAGCAAGTTGTAGAACCATTAATAGTTCAAGCGACAGTAAAGCAAATGGACATGCAGAAATATGGCATAAGGCAGTTCGTGACTGTCATAAGAATTATGAAGATAAGAACAGTAAGGACTTGGAGTTCAGGTAGGCAATCGAGTATAACTGAAAATAAGGATACCTTAGGGAGGATATAAGAATCGGAAGCTAATGAAGCGTAAACCATGGTTATGGGATTGTATTCTATTGTGGAGCGGATTGTAAAAGTTGCTTTGGGGTTGAGTTAATCAATAAGTTACCAGATTTTCAGGTTTTTGTTTTAAAGACAGTCTTGGCAGAGCCAAAGTTAGGTTATAACAATCACTAGATGACCTCAGCGAGATTGGATTCATCTTGTCCGTTAGCGAGGAATTGAGATAGTCAAATGGAAGCACTTCGGAGAATGTTGCTAGTGTCTGACAGAGTTGTTTAGAGAGAGGGATAAGGTTCACAAGAAGATCTCAGAGACCGAGCAGATTGATTATTTGAAGTTTTGTTGTGATGGTTTTGGGCAGTCAACGGATGACTCGAATTCGGGGACGAATTCCTTGTTAGTGGGGGAGAATTGTAACGACCCCAAATCTGATTACAAAACTTGTTAGCATGCTAAGACCTATTCCTCCCCTCTATAAATACCCACCACCCTAGCTCAGCACTTTGTTTTCTCCACCAGCAAAAAAAAATAAAAGAGAGAGAGAGAGAGAGAGAGAGAGAGAGAGAAAAGAAGATGAAGATATGGGAAATTCTTTTATCTGAGCTACCTGGAGTCCTTACCGGAGTGACCACACGTCATGACCACCTTGAGCTCGCCACCACCGATCGCCGCAGCTGAGAACCGCTGTGAACCGCTTTGAGTTGAGCATAGTTTCAGATCGTTTAGTAAATCGACCGTATCTCCCTAACTGTTGCGAATCTCGTTAATGCAAGGCTACCACCGTGTTCTACTCGTCGAGACGAATCCGTAGACACCGAAAACGCCTCAATCGGAGTCCGGACGAAGCAGCACGCGCCTGTCAAAGTTTCGCCGTCTGAGCGCGTGGAGTGCACGCGCCTCCGCCGGAACCGCCGCCGCACCGCTGTGTCTCCGCCACCGGACCGCCGCTCCTCCGCCGCCGGACCACCGTTGCCGGTGACTCGGTCAACTCGGCCGAGTCAACTCAGCGAGTCAACTCGGTTGACTCGGTCAACCGGTTGGTTGACTGGTTTGACGCGGTTCAATCCGATTGCGATTTGGTTAAGGTAAACCGGTGATTAAAATCAATTGAATTTTGGTTAAGAGTAAACCGATTTGTAATTGATTTGGATCCGGTTCAATTGAAATCGAATCCGGTTAAGGAAAACCGATTGGTCCAATTCGATTTCAATTTGGTCAAGGGTTGACCGGCTTGGGTCAGAGTTGACCGGGTTGATCTTTGACCAGCGGGTTGACTTTTCCGTAATCGCCCGTTTTCGCCCGTTCGAAGGTCAATCTGACTCAGAATTTCGATCTAATTTCAGATTTTGGATCTATTTGAGCAGCTAGAGCTCATAGAGACCACTTTTCCCCAGTTGCTAAGGTGAGGGTCTACTTTCGAACGATTCGTACGCGATTTAGAACTTTAAATAAATATAATTTATTTCTAATGTGTTTCGTCTTTGTGAATTAAGTCTAATTTAGGGTCTGATTGGTGTCTGCCTGTTTAGGTTTAGAATTCTTTGCATAAACCGGAATAGGGTGTCAGATGGTTCAACATTGATTGCTTCGCTTAATGTAAATCATTTAGTTAGAATTGTTTGGCCGGATACGGAGACGGACTTCTGTATGCCAGATTGTTTTAGGGTTACGGACAACTTTAGTCGACCGGTTGTGCCGTAACTTAGGGTCGATAAATCGTCTACGGGCGGTGCCGGGGCACTATCCTCAGTGGTTGTTATGTTGTTTAGCCCTAGTGTGGGCGGTGTTTTTGGCCTGTTAGTGGGCAGCGAGTGCGTCTCGCTAGGACCATTGCTTGTTTGCGTGGGTACTTTAGGTACCGTGTTTGACATGCATTAGAATTAATTTATATTTATTTGGAGTGCTAGGTCCGGGTCTACGGACTTCGGGATAGCATCCCATACCTCACTGAGTGACTCCCCAGTCGCTCACCCCTCTTTCTTCCCATTTAAGGTGAGACAAGCTATAAGGTGATATTTGGACGGACTTGGTGCTATTGGACTTTTTATTCGGATTTTTATTTGGGCTTGGGCGAGTGTAGTTGGGCTTTTGGATTTTTATGTTACGAGATATTATTGGTGGCCTGTTGTCCCTAGAGAGAGGAAGACGGGTGTCACATTGTTATTTGAGGACGCGTCGGGGATGACACGCTGTACTCCAAATAGAAGGTGACGGGTGTCACACTTTTATTAAAAAATATTCTGTCGAAATTTTGGGGAGACATCCCGATGAACCACTTCCAATGAATTTCTAACGTACCATCAAAAAAATTGTTGAAAACTTATTGGAAAAATTTCTCGACGAATCTATGTCCATGATCCATCTGAAAAAAATCTGAGGAACCAATAGCTGTTAAAAAAAATGCTAGGCAAACCTTAGTTTGACAAATTTTTTTGACAAATTAACGACGAATATTTCTCACAAATATACTTGTCAAAAAATCTATGGAGAAAATGTCCAATGGATCATGAGACATTTATAGTTTCTTTTAATTTTTAAGGAAATTAAATTATTATTTTCAAAATAAATTAAAAAAATAGAAATATTAAATGAAAACATAACTAATTAATTAAAAATTATATGAAAAAATAAATGTTTAGAAAAATAAATTATAAATTCTCTCCAAACCGTTGTTTCAACTTCTTCGTCAACGTTTGGTTTAATCTTGTTTTCCGCCAATTGAGCACGTATACTAGGATTGTAGGTCTCCAACGACTCAATCCGTTCATTTTTATTTTTATTTTAAAATTATTAATTTATGTGGGGGAGAGAAAACAATGATCATAAGAAAGAAACTCCCGACTAAGAACATCTTTAACAATAGTATGTAGGTGGAGTTCTTTTGTTAAATAAATTAAAATAATCAAAAATAAAGGAGAGAGGTGAGATCTTGTATCTCGTTTAGTACATTTGCAAAAGCATTTTACATACTCATTTGCCACTTGTATCTCGTTTACTAGATCTTGATTCGTGCACCGACGCGATTTTAACTTAATTTGTGAAAAAATAATATGTTCATAGGTCATATGTTATTACCATATTTTAGAAATTGTGATTATATTGAATGTAATAGGACTGAAATTTAATTTTGGGTTTAACTTTTGTTGAATTTTTTATGTTTGTAGTTTTTTTAGTTCTACAAATATAAAATATGTTCAGTTATCAATATGAATTGATTTGCGTCCGGTTTGAACTGGATTTGGTAATGACCGACTAATAACATATTAATTTTTGGTTCCAATATAATAACGGTTTGGTTATGATTTCTAGGGTTAATTTTAGATTAATCGGGGTAAAACTGATTTTGTAGAAGGAGAGGTGTTTCGGATAAATATCCAGTTACGAAAACAAAATTTTAATATTTTAGTTAAAACTATTCAAGTATTTGTGTCTTTATGATAATTTGAATAATGTAAAATACTTTAGATAAAAAATATTTAAGTTATTTGAAATGTAAATTGTTATTATCTTAAAAACTGATGTTTTTTTAATTTAGTCAACAACAAATAAAATTGAATACGATCTTTATATAAAATATAAAATAAAAAATGAATTAATACAATTGACCAAATGATTAAAGTCAGCCATATTATAAAATAAATTAAACAAAAGTCCAATTCTATTATAACAATGTTTAAAAATCTAATTGTATTAAACTTATATCCAAATAACATTAAACTCTTTATTACTACTATCCATGTTTACAAACAATTCTCAAATGTATTTCAACTTTAATAATACAGATTAATCTGTTATTAAAATAATAGTACTATATTAATAAAAACTTATAAACGTTTGTTGGCGTTGGCCATGTTCTAAATGCAAGTAGAAAACGCACGTGGATCAAGACACAGAAATCGGCCAGGTTAATTATTACTTCATGTGGGCTAAAGGGTTTTGCCATCAGTCATGCAAATGGCTCCTTGGGCCCTCCTCTCAAGTTCTTAATTAAATTGCAATTTGTGGCGAACAACACAAAATAAACATAAAATATAGGACCAATTTTAAGAAAGTATACAAAAACTTGATTGCATACAACTAAAACAAATATATAGTTGATTTATATGCATACTTTATTAAATTAATTCTAATGAAAATTGTATATTTAAAATTAACATCTTTAACCAATTTATTTGTAACTGAAAATAATTAATCTTCAGTATTTATTTTTGTTATTTTGTTAGAAAGCACATGGTTGTATATTATTTAATTAATGTAATTATTTTTTATTTTTATTCTTTGTTATGATTTTTTTTTTGACATCAAACGGCTTGTTATGATTTTATTATAAAATATGAAAAATATTCAGAAATACTGTTTAAATTCAATACATAAATCATGTATCTTCTCCATTTTATACATTAGGTTTTAGATCTTTTCGTTATTTTATATTTTTATTTTGTTTTCTCTAAATAAGTAGTTTTTTTCTCGAATAGTTGAAAAAAAGATATTTCTAATAATTGTTAGATATTTTGTTTAATACTTGTTTTTACTTTGAAATATTTTATTATCATTATATATGGATTATTTTATTTAATTATTAATTGTATCAGTTTCTATTTAAATTATTTTATACAATGATATCCGATCTTACTCTAGTTTCAAAAACTTAATATCATAATAAAATTGTTGATATAGTTGTAAGAACATTAGTGAGACTAAGACTATTTTTATTTTAGAACTATAGACTTACTCTAGTTGCAAAAACTTAATATCATAAAAAAATTGTTGATATAGTTGTAAAAACATTAATGAGACTAAGACTATTTTTATTTTAGAACTATAGACTTTCTGGTACATTTGTCTTATTTAGATTATATAGTTTCATTTATATGCTTAATGTTTTTATATTATTTAATTTAGCGTCTCTGTTTGTGTTTTACAAATGGTCTGTTTTTAATTTTCATGTCAAAATTAAATTTGTGCTTGAAAATTTTACAAAATCATAACATAAGATTTCTCCTTTATAAAGTTTATTTAGATACAATAATATTTGATCTCTTGTTTACATCATAAGAATTCTTCTTTGTTCTATGAGTCTGTTTGTTTGATGATAAAAAAAAGAATTCTTTTTTTACTCCAAACATAACTCTCTCATAGCCCCGATCTTATTTTTATCTCCTCTTCTGCAGAACTCACAGAGTATTTACAGAAAGTATTGATCTATTTCTCTCTCTCTCTTAACAAACCAAAACCGCACAACCGTTGTTGATTATTAACAACAATTCTTGGCCATAAGATTAATAAGACACAAAATTATTACAACATCACTATAAAAATAAGACTCTGAAATTATTCCCAAGAACTACAGTGAATTATTGTAATCAAACCCAAAACAGAGAGATACGGTAATTTTCTTAAATATCTTATATAATAAAATTAGTTATTTTTTCATGGGGAAAAAAAGACGTTATGAAAAGTTGATAATTTATTTCAATATATACAACCTTCGTCGGCTGATCTAAGTATCTCAAACGAAGATGAAGAACAAACCTATAATATTAAGAGACTCTATAACGAAAGTCCAAACGCAATCTACAACAATAAAAGCCCAAAAAATATATTTTACTAATAACATAACTTCTTTCTGAAGCCCAACAACATATAATAAAATTAGTTTTTTCCATGGGGGCAAAAAAAGACAGTTATGGAAATTTGATAATTTATTTTAATATATACTACCTTCGTCGGTTGATCTAGGGATCTCAAACGAAGATGAAGAACAAACCTATAATGTTAAGAGACTCTATACTGAAAGTCCAAATGAAATCTACAACAATAAAATCCCAAGAAATATATTTTACTAATAACATAACTTCTTTCTGAAGCTCAACAACAATCTTTGTTTTATAAAGTTTTAAAAATTTAAAAGAAAACTAGATTTTGATCCGCGCTTTTAAAGCCGGGATTATTTTGGTAAAAATCAAATTTATATGCTATAAATTTGCATGTTCGAATATGTATTTACATTTAAATGTGAAATTTAAGTATTAAACATGAACCATTATATTCAATGTTATGAAACACAATCTGGACCCATTGTTAAATGGACAAAACCGATGATTTTATATGTAATCCAGTTTGTTTTCTTTTTAAAAACTTGATATTTAATTTTTTTATAAAACCTCCAAAAATCTCGCTAAAAACTAGGACTCAGCTACTGGTTCAAAGTGTGGAAATATTTTTGAAACAAAACAAATTTATATGATATAAATTTGTATTTTTTATTATGTATCAACATTTACATGTTACACATGAAGCGTTATATTCAGTGTTCTGAACCATAATTTGGACTCATAGTTAAACCGACAAAATTGATGACTTTATATGTAACCCATATTGGTTATAAAAACATTTGTAATAAAAATTCTATAAACCCGTAAAAAAACTATGCATTAAGGCTGATACGCTTTATATTTTACAAGAATATTCAAAAGTATTTTGAAAGTGATAAGCCTATTAAGCAACCCATTAGATAGATATTGTTTGTACAAATTATATAGTTTTGTAAGCCCAAAAATCAAAAGACTATATTGTCATTAATGAGAATAAAAATTTGTTTATATCATTTAGGGTATTTTTAGAAAAAATAAAAATTTCATTAAAGTGAATGATCCTATTTTAACAGTATTGATTCTAAAACATTTGGGATGGGACATGTGTTTTTTTTTGTCTCTATAAAAAAACTAACTTTATTATAAAAGATTCTAATGAATTATACAAATTAGTAAGCACCAAACACAAATTAATTAAATATGTCAAAAAGGCACAAATTAAGTAATCAACATTCAACACTAACAGTTGCATAGCCGCCGACGTAAGTCATACAACGCGAAGACAAATGGCTTATATAGCTAATCAATACAGAGGGACAACAATCACTACTGTCTTTCCAGTTCTGTCATGTATTTTTTAAGACTTGGTAGCAGTAATGAATCTGATATGTCTCAGAAAGGTTAATGTGAGGAAAAGGAAGAGGAAGAAGAGAGATGAGGAGGATAAAGAGTTGTCGCCAAGAAGTGAGGAGCTGGCACAAGTGGGTTGAGAGTTTGTTAATTACAACTGTTGTTGGCCTCGTTTATATATACAAGAGGATCCAATTAGAATAATGGGAGTTAGTCATTTGGTGAGTCGTCGTGGGCTTTGCTTTTCATTGAAAGCGAGAAAGCGTAGTACACTTGTTATATACAGTAAATCAAAGAAAAACTACATTGAAGTTCTATCAAATTGGTGCGCATGAACGATCTAGAGCTACACCATCGCGACAAAAGATTGACGAAGATGACAAAGCATGCCAGATGGAGGATAGTGTCTTAGAAAAAGTTGTGTGTCGGGAAAGACAACAGGAAGGGATCAGTATAGCAAAGACTGTGAGTTCTAAGCCGTATTCCACGACAAAGAGTAGTTCATGAATCATGATGGAACTCACGTCCTCAGCAACCTAAGCAAGGTGACAAAATTTCTCAGAGAGCTCAGTTGAGACTATCAGAAGCACTTATTGCTGAGAAGAAAAGGTTGGAGCTGTTGTTTTACATGAATGAGAAATGGCCGAGGCAACACTGGTACCGGAATACATCTTTACAAATATTGACAGTAGTGAATGGCTTCGAGATGGAGATATTGGATCCATCCTTGATTGAAGTAGATGAAGAAGTGGCAGGGACTGAAGCGTTTCTTCTGTTTTTAATTTTCTCTTAGGTACACTTATTGATAAGAAAAAGTATCGGTTACAAAAAAATAAAGATCACGATCTCATGTCGATCGGATGATTCGGATTTATGACCTTATCTTAGTCACCATCTAGCAGCTTCTATCGCTATAGCCATTATATACAAAAGAAAATAAGAAAAAAGAGTAAACATACATACGATACTAAGTCTTCCATCTTCAATATTATTCAACGACAAAAAAAATGTGGAAAAAGATAGAGAGACCTCAGTTTCCTTTCTTCTAGTCATACTCATCGGCTTCCTCAGCCCTCAACCTTTCTTCTTTAGTACGAAATGGCCCAAAATCTTCTTTATTTTTCTCTACCTTACCCTTCTTGTCAGCATTTCCACTACTTTTTATTTTGTTTTTGCTGCTTTTATCATCATCACTTCCTCCTTTAGATTTCGCAGAGCCACGACTCCCTTCTTTACCACCATTCTCCTTCTTCTTTGATTCACCTTTTTTGTTTTTCTTGTTATCGTTCTCCTTGTCAGCATTTTCACTACTTTTTATTTTCTTTTTGCTGCTTTTATCATCATCACTTCCTCCTTTAGATTTCGCAGAGCCATGACTCCCTTCTTTACCACCATTCTTCTTCTTCTTTGATTCATCTTTTTTGTTTTTCTTCTTATCGCTCTCCTTGTCAGACTTTTTATCACCTTTTGTGGAAGATTTTTCATCCTTGTTCTTCTTATCAGACTTTTTATCTTTTTTCGTGGAGGATTTTTCCATTTTGCTCTCCTTGTCAGACTTTTTATTATTTTTTGTGGAAGATTTTTCATCCTTGCTCTCCTTGGCAGACTTTTTATCACTTTTTGTGGAAGGTTTTTCATCCTTGTTCTCTTTGTCAGACTTTTTATCATTTTTTGTAGAAGATTTTTCATCCTTACTCTTTTTCTCAGAATTTTTATTATTTTTTGTGGAAGATTTTCCATCCTTGCTCTCTTTCTTTATTTCCAATTTTGATAAAAAATGCATGCTAGTTTCATCTGCTTTCTGTGCGATTTTAGTGATTACTGTAAGCCATTTTAAGATCCCATCTTTTACTTCTTTTTGTTGTTTTGTGGTTAGTTTTGATGTTTCGTTTATCTCTGTTTTGTTATTCTGTCCCCCAGTAATTTCCTCACCAATAGATTGCAACATTTTGACTGTTTCCATGGCTTCAGTTTTCTCCGTTTGTAGTTTATTCACCTACGGAAACCAGAGGAACCGAAACGGTTGTTAGGCTATAACTGGTAGGACAAGTAAAATTTTTAGTTTCTTTTTCCTTTCGGTCTTTTAGGATTTCTATGTTTTGTGATATGTATATCAAACAAGAACTGACTTTCTTTTTATTTCGATAACATTCAGCCTGGGGTGAAAGTTAACCAATAATAGTTGAATTAACACGGCGGTTATAATTTAAGCATAACCCTTAATAAATTGTATAGAGTTTTCTCAGTTTGATAGACACAACAAATTCAAAAGATTTGATCACTTACCTTTCCTCCTCTAGATCCCTTTTCATCAGAACCTAGGGCTGATATGGCCTGGAAAAGGCTACCTGCCTTAGCCTTCATCTGAGACTCACGATCCTTCACTTTAGAGACTGAGGATACGTACTTGGAAAAGTCATTAACTTTGTCGAAGAAGTTCTTAAAGTTCTCTGTCTTGGCGCATTCATTTTCGAGGCTGGCCACGAAAGTAGATACAACCTTAACGGTATAAGGCGCGACATCACCCACAGTTATTGGATCTCCAGTCTTCGGTAAAGCAGGTTTAATTCTTACAGGTTTAATTCTTACGTGAGCTGTTACTCCATCGAAAAAGGTTAGAGTTGCAAGAGCGATGGTAAAACATAACAATTTTTGAAATCTTAACATCGTATGAGAAAAGTACGTTTACGTAGATTGTTGTTTAACCTTTGAGGACTCAAGATTTTTTATATAGCAATATGAAAGTACTCTATCTTTAGAATCACGAAAATAAGGGATTAACTGTAGATAAATTGGTGGATAAAGAGGTAAGAAAGAATAGTAAAGAACCTAAAACCATCATCATTGGTTAGTTCTCAATGGAGTTTCTCAGAAAATATTTTAGCATTAAAAAATGTTGGCCATTGAAAAAAAAGACATATGCGCTTATAGTTTTTATGGAGAAGTTTTTCATATTCATAACATAACCTCTGTCTTGACCTCTTATTTTTATTTTTATTATTTTTCTAATAAAATTGTGAATATACCGTTTCATTCATTGACCCATCACTACAAGAAAACACGTCCTTAACAACTACATAATTGATAATTCATTAGTCGTAATACGACCATTACGACTAAATAACATTGACAAGCGATTAGTCGTTATACGCTGGTCGTAACTCACTATTAGACGCACATTGATCGTAATGTTGCGACTACAGAGATTGGTCGTATATTAGTCGTAATATTACGACTAAGGGGTTGGTCGTAAATTAGACGAAGAGCGCGTAGTCGTAAGAGTGACGTAAAACAGTTAGTCGTACATTAGTCATTACACGATTGGTCGTAAACGTGACGTAAAATATTTGTAGTTAATTGGTCGTAAATTTACAACTAAAGAACATCGACTCTCGAGGTAAATTAGTTGTACATTGACGACTAGCAAACATCGACAGTAGATGTTCATTAGTCGTAAACTAGAGACCAATTTACGACAAAACAAAATTTATATTTTTTTATTTAAAAAAAAATTAAAATAGTTTAATTTTTAATTTTTTTTTAAAAAAATTGATAAATTGAACAGAAAATATATCTAATCATATTTCATAAACATAAGATCCATAATATAAAAATATTCAAAAGACAAATTAATATTAAAATAAAAAAAACTAAGCATTCAGGTTTATTTAGTCCAAGAGAGTAGAAGTATGTTGGGCCACACGTCGCCCTAAATCCACCTGATCTTCTGGAGTGGGTTCGGTGTTAAAGCTCGGATGTAGAGCCTGCCATGCAGAGGCAACGGTCGGGTTCGGGTTCGAGTTCTCCATCATCAGATCGAGCATATTTTCCATAGCCTTAAATTTGTCTTTGTGCTCGTCTATGACTCGGTTGACAGCTGCCAAATCCCTCCGGAGAGAGGAATCTTCTTCCATTTCTGCAGCGTGTTCAGCTCTCGCCCTCGGGACATTGTTGACCGTCCTGATCCCAACTATACGTCCCCTTTTTTCAGGACAACCTTCAAAGGATGAATGAATATTAATTAGTTAGTACATATGTGAAAACTTAATTAAAAAAAAAACATAAAATGTATATAAACAAAAGATCAAATATTTTACCTGCTCAAAAATTTGGCTTGCTCGATGGTGGAAAGATGGACCGGTGGACCTTCAGGAGTTTGTTGCGACAGCTGAGTCTGGACCTCCTCGATCCGAGCCTCTACTTCGTTGTAGATCTTCTCTACTTGAGGGTGCTGATGTTAGGAGTTTTCAAGGCTCCTAGTCAAATGTTGTATAGTGAAGTAAGTTGTCGAACCAGTTCTGAGGGAAGTAAAAGCGATGAGAATGCAAGTACTAACTTAATCTAAGTGCAATCGAATGTTTGGTTGGTTTTAAAGTGAACTAAAACTAAAATGTAAATAAACGATATGACTTTAACTATGAAGGTAAATG
>CAKOAT010075822.1:8917-54551 GCA_932364175.1 Eruca vesicaria subsp. sativa
TCAACTTAGGCATTGTATAAGCAGTATGAGAGTAACCAAGGGTGTTTCCGAATTTATTACCACTCTCTTTAAGGGCCTTGATCAAAGATTCAATGTCTGACCTCCTAATGGTCTCATGATCCATACCCTTTCCCGGAGTGTGTTGAGTAGTCAAAGCCTTACCATCTCCTTCCCCCTTAGTTGTACCAGCTCCGGAAGTACCAGCTTCACTTGACTCCATGGTAAGGTTAGCTCTAGCTTCCCTCTCCTTCACGAACTTAGCCGGCTTCAAGTGATGGTGGAGAACCCAACACTGACTCCTCTTATGACCAGGTTTCTTGCAATGGTTGCAGTTTCCCGGAAACCTTCCATCTTGACCCTCACCATACTTCCTTTCTTCAGACCTATACATGGCCTTATTAGCTTGAGTAGCTTCCACATTATTAGCCAAAGACAACTCCCCCTTGCCTCCAAACAAACCGTGTGATCCCTCTTCCTTTTGAATCTGAGAACACACTTCTTCAAATGAAGATAACTTGGATGACCTCAGGATGTGTTTAATCAAATCATTGTATCCATGATTCAATGATAACATCAACCCAAAAACTTGATCCTGCTCACGCCTCTCCCTCAAGGTATCTTCATCAACAGTATTCAGCCTCAACATCTCCAACTCAGACCAGAGAGCTCTGAACTTCCCTAAGTGTTTGGTAAACTCCACTTCATCTTGAGCAAGATTGTTGATAGCTCTCTTCACTTCAAAGACTCGGCTGAGGTTGGTAGTGTTGCCATACACCTTTTGGAGAGTATCCCACAGATCCTTAGCCTTCTCACAGTAGCTATAGGCTTCAAGGATAGGGGTGTCAACGGACGCTTGAATCACAGCAAGGACCTTCAAGTCTTCGTGTTCCCACTTGTTTTCATCCACCAAAGCCAACTCGGTTGCTTCATCTTCACCTTCTTTTGTCACAGATCTTGGACCCTCATCCGTGATGTGATTCCACAGACCCTTTCTTCCCACAGCTGTTTTCACCAGCCTAGACCACAGGAGATAGTTCCCCCCTCCCTTCAAAGTAACCGGAACAGAAATCTTCTTGTTGTCTTCCATGATATTAACCAAAGTTCTTGACGAGAAATGATTGAATGAAGCTGAAGAATAAGAGATTAGAACCAGGAACCAGAGTAACCTGGCTCTGATACCATAAAATGCTTAGAAATAAAGAGTGATTTGTAGAGTAAAGAAGAATCAATGAGAAATTAATGGAGAATCATGATGAACCAAGAGAATACTCGTGTATATTAATTAGCTTAAGGGAGATTACATTCAGATACAAGCTTAAATAGATAAAGTAGCAAAGAGATAAAATAAGACTAAGCATGTGTAGTCAAGGAAGAGGAGCCTCTTAATTCAAAACCATCCAATAAGAGGAGCCACACGAGTGATGCTAATGGCATCTTGACTAGATGCCATTTGCTTTCCAGCATTGCTTTCTACTTTACAGCTAGCACAAGCTGAACCTTATCCAGCCTCTCTTATCCTCTCAGCGGTCACATTCAGCTCCCAAACCTTCTTCCTTGTCACGAGTCTTTCACCAAGGTAAACTAAGGGATAATTTACCACAGTAACAACTTAGTTACCACAGTAACTAATTTGTTACTGCCATGGTAAATTCTCACCACCATTGATCCGAGATCATAACCACTTAGTTTACCTCTCAACCCACCATGCTCATCTGACAACACTCTCCTTGGTACACAAGCTACTCAGCTCCATAATCTGATCATCTCTCTTTAAGTACTCATAACTCCTTTATTAATCTTAACACGCTCCCCTTATCCTCTCTCAACGTTCGGATAAGGTGTGTAAAGCAGCCGAGGTTACTCTTCTAACTTACCATACCAAGGTAAGTTCTTCCTTGGTAACTTCTCTGCCTATTTAGGGTGTCCGTACAACTTTGTACGGACAGACCTAAAACCATTCCCTCTCCTTCTCTTGAATGCTTCACCACACTTCACTCAACCATTTCACATCCTCCTTATCTTTTATTAATCTCAACACTCCCCCTCAAGCTTGACCATGTGGAACAAGTCAAGCTTGGAAGGACCATGAGATCTCCCTCATTAAAACCTCACCAAAGAAAACCCANCATCCTCCTTATCTTTTATTAATCTCAACACTCCCCCTCAAGCTTGACCATGTGGAACAAGTCAAGCTTGGAAGGACCATGAGATCTCCCTCATTAAAACCTCACCAAAGAAAACCCATTTGGGACAAAACCTTGATGAGTAAAAGAGTAGAGACCTCATGATCAGGAGAGTGTATAGATTAGCCCTTAGGCGAGAGATTAATGAGTCCTAACCTGATGTGTATGGACTCCATTGTCTTCTGCCTAGCCGCCTTGGTGAATACATCCACCAACTGATCTTCACTCCTTGTGTAACATGGAAAGATAACCCCCAAAACTATCATCTGTCTAACCTTGTGACAGTCAACGTCAATGTGCTTGCTTCTTTCATGGAACACTGAGTTTGTGGCAATGTGAATAGCAGCCTGATTGTCACAATGCATAGTCATTGGAGTAGGTTTCTCAATCTCCAAGTGCTTTAGTATCCCCTTGATCCATACCAACTCGTTGGTAAGCTTAAGCATAGCTCTATACTCAGCCTCAGCACTAGAACAAGACACAACCTTCTGCTTCTTACTCTTCCAAGTAACCATATTGCCTTTAATGAATGTGCAATAACCTGTTGTAGACTTCCTATCCGCTCTATCTCCTGCCCAATCAGCATCACATTATCCCACAACTTCAAAGCTCTTATTACAGCCCATCCATACACCAAGACCCTGAGTTCCATTCAGATACATGAGAACTCTTTCAACCATGCGCCAGTGATGTTCTTTTGGAGCTTGCATATGCTGGCTAATCTGATTCACAGCAAAGCAAATGTCTGGCCTGGTAATGGTCAAGTAGATTAGCTTCCCAACCAGCTTCCTATACAGCTTTGGGTCATGAAACAGCTTGCTATCCTCTAACTCCCCCTCACGTGGAGCCTTGTACCCATCATCCATAGGCATCTTGGCTGTTTTTCCTCCATACATACCAGCATCCTTTAGCAAATCCAATGCATACTTTCTTTGAGAAATGAACAACCCTTCCTTGGATCTACATAGCTCAATCCCAAGAAAATACTTCATTTCTCAAAAGTCTTTTATATCAAAGACTGCCTTCAGAAACTCTTTTGTAGTTTTGATTCCTTCCTTATCACTACCAGTGATGATAATATCATCCACATACACCAGCAACACAATGATACCCGCAAGAGTAACAAGTGTGAAGAGAGTATGATCCAGCTCAGATTTCCTAAAGCCTTTCCCATTCAGTGTTGTGCTCAGTTTGTTGTACCATGCTCTTGGTGACTGCTTCAATCCATAGATAGCTTTCTTCAACCTAAGCACATTCCCTGATTTCACCATATCTTCTAGACCCAGAGGTGGTAGAATGTAGACTTCATCTTCCAGCTCTCCTTGAAGGAAAGCATTCTTAACATCCATCTGCCACAAATCCCACCCAATTTTGGTTGCAATAGAGAGAACAATCCTAATGGTATGGAGTTTTGCCACTGGTGCAAAAGTATCTATGTAATCTTCTCCATAGGTTTGGGTGAACCCTCTAGCAACCAGCCTTGTCTTGTGCTTATCAATATTTCCATTAGGTAGATATTTGATGGTGAATATCCATTTGCATGACACTGCCTTCTTTTCCTTAAGAAGTGTGCTTTCATACCATGTGTCATTCCTCACCATGGCATCAGCCTCAGCTTTAACTGAATCTCTCCACTCTTTACTCAAAACTGCTTCTTCATAGCTTCTTGGAACATAGCTCTCATCCAGACTTACCATGAAAGCATGATGATCTTCAGGATATTCCGCAGAAGAACACACTGCTTGAGAGGGATGCTCCACAGCTTGAGAATTGTAGTACACCCTTGTGTTAACCCAATTGGAAGGATCCTTCCTTACCCGTGTGCTTCTCCTTAAAGGAACCTGAACCACACTTTCTTCTTGTGACTGATCTTCTTGACCAGCTTCCGTATTCTCAACCTCTCCACTTTGGACAGGAGAATCAGATTCTTGATCTTCTTGACCTTCAGTACCAGCTTCACCTTGATCTCCTTGACATTCAGTACCAGCTTCACCTTGATCTTCTTGAACTCTATTATCTGATTCACTTCCCCCCTCAAGTTCAAAGTGGTGTGGTTCTTCAGTAGTAGCTTGAGGAGGTTGTTGACACCTACTCTGATCCTGGGACACTCCAATTCCAAGACCCTCTAGTATGTTCCTCAAACAAGCAGCCTTGTCTGATGGTTGAGACAACTCTTCAAGCTCCTCCCAGTTTTGTTCTGCATAGTAACCTTTCTCCTCCATGAACTTAACATCCCGAGACACCAGAACCCTCCTTGCAATAGGATCAAAGCATTTGTATCCTTTTTGAGTGGTAGAATACCCAACCATCATAGCCTTGGTACTCTTAGCTTGCAGCTTGTTCCTTAGCTCGTCTAGAACCAGCACATAACACACACACCCAAAAATTCTCAAATGATCTAGGACTGGTTTGCTCTTGTTGAGGACTTCAAATGGACACTGATCATCCAGAACTCTTGTTGGTGTCCTATTGATTAGGTAGCACGCAGCAATCACAGCATCACTCCAGTACCTCTTTGGAACATTCTTGTGAAACATCATGGACCGGGTTATTTCCATAAGGTGTCTGTTCTTCCTTTCAGAAACTCCATTCTGTTGAGGTGTATAAGGGCAGCTTGTCTGGTGTAGGATCCCATGAAGAGCAAGATGATCCTTGAATGCATGGCTAGTGTACTCCCCACCATTATCTGACCTGAAAATCTTAATCGTGGCATGATAATGGTTAGTCACATAAGCTTGAAAGTTTTTAAATGCATCAAGAACTCTATCCTTAGTTTTAATTAATGTTAACCAGGTGTATTTGGATTTTTCATCTATGAATGTTACATAGTACTTATAATCATCCCTAGATAAACATGGAGCAGTCCAAACATCAGAATGAATCAAATCAAAACACTTATCATAGATAGTAGAAGATCTTTGAAACACACTCTTACAATGTTTACCCAAAATACAAGCTTCAGAATCCTTATTTTTAAACATGACACCTGGTAACATAATGCCTAAGGCCCTAACATGTGGATGTCCTAGCCTAGCATGCCACAAAGCATCCTTACTCAAAGATGAAACAGAATTAAAAGAAAAACAGGAACTAATATTCGGATCAAGGTCTTCAAGCACATAAATGTCTCCTTTTGTGGCTCCTTGTCCAATGACTTTACTGCTCTTAATATCCTGAAACTTGACATCATTAGGACTAAAAATAACATTGCATTGAAGATCAGTAGTGCATTTCTTAACAGTTAATAGATTAGAAGTAAACTCAGGCATAAAGAAAGCTTTAGAATCTTTATCAAACAATCTTAGTTTGCCAATGCCCCTAATAGGAACTCTATATCCATTAGCAATCATTACATTTCCCTGAGCTGGTTCAATATCTCTAATCAAACTATTATCACTAATCATGTGATGAGATGCACCAGAATCAATAATCAATGGTTTACACAATGGTTTATACAATGTTTTAGCCACATTAGTCCTAGGTTTATCATGTCTACTTTTCAGGTTCTCTAGTATGTCTAATAATTTATCAGCAATACTAGGTTCATTAGCAGCAATGTATGAAGTCTTAATAATGTCTAGCAACCTATCATTTGTACTAGGCATTATATGAGCAGCATATGAGTATCCAAGAGGGTTTCCGAGTTTGTTACCAGACTCCTTAAGAGCCTTGATGAATGATTCAATGTTAGCTCTGCTGTACACTTCCTGCTCCATACCCCTTCCATTCAGCTGATGAGAGGCCAATGCTCTTCCTTCACTTTCACCCGCCTTAACTCCTGAGCTAGTTCCAGATGAACCAGCACCATTTGCCTCAGCAGAAAGGTGAGCTTTAGCCTCTCTATCCTTGTTGAACTTTGCTGGCCTAAGGTGCGGGTGTAGGATCCAGCACTGACTCTTCCTATGCCCGGTCTTCTTGCAATGCTCACAGCTTCCTTCATACTTCTCATACTTTCTTCCTTCGCCTCTGTATGCAGCCTTGTTAGCTTGCATCTCCTCAGCTTGATGAGCCATAGTAAGCTCACCTTTTCCCCCAAACAACCCAAGAGATCCCTCCTCCTTCTGAAGTTGTGCACACACCTCCTCCATAGATGGTAGCTTAGGCGACCTCAAGATGTGTTTGATGACATCCTTGTACCAAGGATCCAGTGTCATGAGTAACCCAAACACTTGATCTTGCTCCTTCCTTTCCCTTAGAGCTTCTTGATCAGTGGTGTTAGGCCTCAGACTTTCAAGTTTGGACCACAAAGATCCAAACTTTCTCATGTGTTTGGTAAGCTCTCCTCCATCTTGCTTCATTGAGCTCAAGGATCTCTTTAACTCAAACACACAGCTGATGTTGGTAACATTTCCAAATTTCTTTTGGAGAGTTTCCCAAAGGTTTTTAGGAGTCTCACAATAGCTGTAAGCTTCATGCAAAGGCACCTCAAGAGATCCTTGTAGCACGGTAAGCACCATCAAGTCTTCTTGGACCCTTTTTCTTGCTTCAGTTGTTGCGAGTACCTTCCCTTCTTCACTCTCTTCAGCTTCTTTGGCCACTGGCTTTGGACCATCATCAGTGATGTGACTCCATAGCCCTAGCCTTCCAATGGCAGTCTTAACTAACCTTGACCACAGCAGGTAGTTCGATCCGCCCTTCAAAGCAACCGGAACAGTAACCAGCTTGCTAAAGTTGTTGATACTTCCCTCCATCTTTACTTGAATGTATGAACCCGAGATAACACCAAAGCTTCAACCTTGTTTATGAGCTGAAGAACACACACAATACTCACTCGCAAGACCACACAGCCTCACAACCAAGTATCAAGTCTTCAACTTTTTATCTCACAAGAACTCCGGACCTCAAGAACACTCAAGAACACTAGATGAAGAACACAAGAAAAGAAACGAGATCTCTTAATACCAAAGCCAACCTGGCTCTGATACCATGAGTTTTTAGAGAATATAAAAGGTATTAAGAGATTTAGAGAGATTAGGAGAGATTAGGAGAGATTTAGCGAGGTTTAGGTACCAAAGATTGAAAGAAACATGATGAACTAGAGAGAGAGTAGAGAGAGACTTAAAACTCGTGTGTTATTAATCTTAGAGAGCTTACAATCATAAATAGATCATATGTTTCAAAGGAAGAAGAAAAGCATGTGTAGTCAAACTAAAGAGGAGCCTATAATTTGAAATGCATGAACCAGAGGCTTCACACGCGTGTGCACTAGTCCGGGATGCTCTTTGGATGCTTTATGCTAGTCCAAGATGCTTCCCTTTCCAGCTTTTGACAGCCTGGCCGTGCGCTCCCCTTATCCTCTCTCAACGTTCGGATAAGATGTGTAAAGCAGCCGAGGTTACTCTTCTAACTTACCATACCAAGGTAAGTTCTTCCTTGGTAACTTCTCTGCCAAGTTAGGGTGTCCGTACAACTTTGTACGGACAGACCTAAAACCATTCCCTCTCCTTCTCTTGAATGCTTCACCACACTTCACTCAACCATTTCACATCCTCCTTAACTTTTATTAATCTCAACATTTTGATCTCAAATACTCGGCTAAGGTTGGACAGATTCCCATACACCTTGTTGAGAGTTTCCCAAAGCTCCTTAGAACTCATGCAGTATGAGTAAGCCTCCATAATGGATGGCTAAAGGGACCTTTGGATGATGAACAAGGCCATGAGGTCACTCTGCTTCCATCTATCTTCATCACTGAGGGTTGAGTCATCTTCATCTTCAGAGGAGTCTCCTCTTGCCGCGGCTTCTTTGGTGAGTTTTGGAGATGCAGAAGTGCAATGACTACACAAACCCTTTCCTCCAAGAGCTGTCTTCACTAGGCGCGACCAGAGGAGGCAGTTAGGACCCTTCAAGGTGACTGGAATGTTAAGATTAATAAAGAGTGTGTTGAGTTGTGATGAGTTATGAAGGAGTTAGAGAAGAAAAGATGGGCATAATTGAGAGGAAATGGTGTGTTTAATATTTAAGGAGTGTGTTGGTGTATAATGAAAGTTAGGGTTTGGAGACATGGCAAGGAAGGCACTTATTTGGTTTAGACAAAGAGAAGATGGAAAACCAAAGACACTACACGGAGTGGAGGGTCTTGGTTATGACTGTTGGAGCTTATGCTCTTCTTTGTCTATAGTAACATGAGAGGATAAGGTTCTTACTTTGCTACAGTGCACAACCAGGCGGGAAAGTAGCATCTGGTCCAAATGCTTTAGTATCAAGCGTGTGAAGGCTTAGAACCATGCATTTTAAACTACACGCTCCATTCAGAGTTGAACTCACATGCTTAGTCAATTATCTTATCCTCTGGTCGATCAAAACCCTTTGTATCTTCTTATATAACCTGTAATTCATCCCTCCTAATAAAGTAGACAGTTCTTAAGAAATCTGAGATTAGTCTTTTCTTTTAGTCTTTTAATCTCTCTGAGTCTCATTTCTCTTCTAGTTTCTATTCAAAACTTTCTCTAAACCTCTTGTAAACCATAAACATCTAAGAATATTATGGTATCAGAGCCAGGCTAGGCGGTTCTTAGTGTGTTGTTTGTGTTCTTCAAGAGCTCACGAGTGAAGGTTTGAAGATCAAGGTGGTGTTCTTGTGTTGTCTAAGTCCTTGCGGTTGAAGATCGCGACCAAATGTTGGTGTCCTTTACTTGTTCCGTGTAAGAAAAAGACTCAGGATGTGTCAAGAATTTGTGTTACTGCTGTGTGAAGAAGATTCAAGATCTATCAAGGAAGATGGACAACAATCATCATCACCACATGAAGATACCAGTTACACTCAAGGGAGGTAACTATCTACTTTGGTCTCGTTTGGTGAAGGCCGCGGTTGGGAGTAAGGGTTTGTAGAGCCATATAACTCCAGGAGTAGCTCCAAAACTCATTACTAATGAAGAGGATTCAGAAGGGGTTGTGAGTGAAGCTGACAAGTGGGAACAAGATGACATGTTGGTCATGGCTGTTCTTCAGAGTTCACATGATACAGCTATTTTGGCGGCCTATAGTTACTGTGAAACAGCTAAGGATCTATGGGATACACTCAAGAAAGTGTATGCAAATATCTCAAACTTGAGTAGGGTGTTTGAGATAAAGAGGGCAAGTTCAGTGCTTTGTGGTCAGAGCTGGAGATGCTAAGGCCTGGTACTGTGGATCCAGATGAGCTACGTGAAAGAGGAGAGCAAGACAAGGTGTTCGGATTGATGCTGACCTTGAATCCGACCTATAAAGATTTGATCAAGCACATCTTGAGGAGTGGGAAGCTGCCGGATCTTGAAGATGTGTGTGAACAGATTCAAAAGGAACAAGGGTCTCTTGGGCTCTTTGGAGGAAAGGGGGAGCTATCTCTTGCCAATCAAGCTGAAGGTCCACAAGCCAACAAAGCTATGAGTAGCCGGTTTGAAGAGAGAAAGTTCACTGGTACTTGTGATCATTGTAAGAAGCAGGGGCACAAGAAGCATCAGTGCTGGATTCTCCATCCACATTTGAAGCCAAGCAAGTTCATGAGGGACAAGGAGGCAATAGCTCATATTTCAAGTGGAGTGAGTGATGGTGGTGGGTCAAGTGCTGCGAGTTCAAGCAAGGGAAATGAAGGGGATGGCCGGGATGGGATGTCTATGATGGTTCAAGCTTCTCATCAGGCGAGTCACAACAACCCAAGGATCATTGACAATGAAGTGATTAGAAGATCAGACATTGATGCTCTAATCAAAATCTTCAAGGAGAATGGTAATGAGTATGGTAAATCTATAGGATACTCTTTTGGTGCTTCCTTGGTTGAATATGATATCTTAGACAAGCCTAGGACTGAACATGAACCGACTAGTATCTTAGGACAGTCTAGGATTGCTTATAAACCTCTTAGAAGTATTGACCAATGTTATAATGCTTGGTGTGGAACTAAACCATTAGTAATTGATTCAGGTGCTTCTCATCATATGATAAGTGATACTAGACTTATTAGAGATATTGAACCTGCTTCTGGTCAAGTAATGATAGCTAATGGTGATAAGATTCCTATTAGAGAAATAGGTAATCTAAAACTGTTTGATAAAGAGTCTAAAGCTTTATATATGCCTGATTTTACTTCAAATCTCTTATCTGTTAAAAAGTGTACTAATGATCTTCATTGCAATCTAATCTTTAGTCTTGATGATGTTAAGTTCACTACAAGAAAGCTGTTAATTTGCAACTACTATTTGTGACTAATTTTCTGGTCACAAATATGTGTGACTAACTTACAACTACACTGCGACTCTTTAATGACTACCCTAAAATTAAAGGCAAATTAGTCACAAATTTATTACTACTACACTTAGTTAGCAAGTAGTCACAAATAAGCGACAAAAAAAAAGACATATGGATGACTTTAGATAACCAGTCGCAAAATAGTATCATAACGCGACGAATTTAAGACTATATTTTCAGTAGGGGGTTTAGTTGCAAAGGTAGTCCCAAATTTGCAACTCATTTTTCACCTTTTTATAGATTCCTATCAAGCTTATCCCCAAAACTTAACATACTTATATAATGCGTCAAGTTATCATGTCTCAAATATTTATGAACGAATATAAGCAATGAATCACAAAAGTTCTCATTTTTTTTTCAAATAATTTAATTTGTAATGGCATACACCTAGAATGTGTTATGTATTTGTTTGTTTACATGTAATGATGTTAAATGCTTTGGTAAGTTCGTAACATATTTTGTGTTTATTTGGTTTTTATTATTTATATTGAAGAGTGCAATTAATAAATAAATGATGAGTGATTGTGAATTCACATTTTAACTAATAGATAACATTTATATGGTTTAGGGTTTAACTATGACTCTTAAAATAAGTCACAAAATAGTTACACTCTGTTTTTTGTGACCATTTGATAACTGTTTTTCTTTATAATTTTTTAAATAACACAAAATAAAAAAAGGAAATATTTCATTGGCTAATATACATAGACACGGATCATAGTTTCCACCCTTGGATTAGATACAATCCAACAGACCAAATCTAACCTCTTTCCTTATCGTTCTTTTCCCTCTTTATTTTTTCTCTTATTAACTTCTCCACTTTTGTTCTTCTCTTCTTTCACTTCCCCTTTTTCCCTTCTCTTCACTAACTCTCATCTCCACATAATTCTCTATATCTTTCAAAACTTCTTTTATGGTAAAGTAACTAATTTTTCTGGGCTATTACTAACTTTATCTCTATCTATTTGCCGTCACCAAACCTTATCATGACTTTTGCTTCTTCTCTGGTAAGATTCGAGTGTCTCCCACCCTCTTTTGTCTTGCATCTTAGATTATTGATTGATCTTCATAATCCTTGATAATTTTGTCTTCTGTTTTTTTTTTCAATCTTTGTCCCTAGCGACTCTAGTTCGGTGGTTGACGACGGAGGTCAGTGAGCTGAAATGACGGCTCGTGAAGGGAGAGAAACAAGCTATCCGGTCGCTGAAGGTGGATCTGAAGGGGATTCTGGGGATGATGGGGCTAACGACAAGGTGGAGACAGATGAAGCTTTAAGGAAGCGGAAGGGCTTGACGGCGGAGGAGGAGAAAGAAATAAGTTAGGTTTAGATTTTTTATTTGTTTTAGTTTTAATTTAATTTTGTAGACTAAATTTAATTTACAGATTAATCTTTTATTGTAAACCAATTCTAGTTAATTTTTGGACTGTTAAAAGTATATTTTTATAAATTTTTTGTGATTAATAAAATATTGAAACAATTATGAATTGGGCGCTTATTTCGTGATTATGTGGCTATTTCATCTGTAATATACGACTCCTAACAATTGGGTCATATATCATCACAATTTGGTCTTTAATCTACCACTAAATATTTTGTATCAAGATTGTCGCTAATATATGACTCATACAATGTGTCATACAGTAGTCGTAGTTTAGCTTCACATTTGCGACTAACTATTTTTGCGACCAAATATTTGCGACCACTAAATAATGTCACTAAATAGTCCCAAATAAAACATTTGCAACCAACTTGTGACAATTTTGTTGGTGGGAAATCATGTGTTTTCTTGTAGTGGTTTCAGGATATTGAGAGCAGTAGATTGATTGGGAAAGGAGTAACCAAAGGAGATTTATACATGCTTGAAGACCTTAGTCCTGTTCATGATTATTCTTAATTGTTTGCTTCTGTTTCTATGATGAATAAAGCAGCCTTGATGCATGCTAGATTAGGTCCTCCTCATAGTAGAGCCTTAAGTTTAATGTTTCCAGAAATGATGTTTAAAAATAATGAATGTGAAGCTTGTATCTTAGGCAAGCATTGCAAGGTTGTTTTTCCAAACTCTAGTACCACTTATGATAAATGTTTTGATCTTGTTCATTCTGATGTTTGAACTGCTCCTTGTGCATCTAGAGATAATCTGTCATGTCCCCAATCCTGAGTTTGATCGTCTGGACAGACCATGGTGCGAGGAGACGCGTCAGTTAGGTCACGAGACCTAAAGGAAAGCATACCATGGTCTAGGAACGTGGTTAAGGTCATCAGGGCGCTGAGACTTAGCCAGATAAAGAAGGAAAAGGAGTTAAACGAGCTTCACGAGTAAAGAGGTAGCTCAACGGGGTGTTGGGACAGCTCGACCTAGCTCGGGGAAGCTTGGGTAAGCTCAGTCCAGCCCGGTCTAGCTGCACACTCGCTGGTCAGCTCACACCAGCTGAACCGTCATGTTCTCATTCCTGGAACTTGACATAAGGCTTAAACGTTTGATAGAAACGAGACAGCTTTGGTTTAGATCATGAGAAGTGATCGTGGCCAAGCTCGATTAAGTTAATGATCAGAATGGAGCAAAGGAAGACTAAGTCTAGGTCTGTGAATAGACCAAGGGACTTAGAAAGATTGTACAAGATGAAGATATCAAGCTGTACGAAGTGTATCACAGCTGGGTGATGCGAGCAAGAAGCTCAATCAGCTGGACGTAGCTCAGTTGGAGCTTAGGTAGAGTGTGTCAGCTCCTTGAGCTGGATGGACTAGCTCACTCAGCTGGGTCAGCTGGGGGTCAGCTAAACTCAGCTAGACTGAGTGTTCAAGTCTTGGGCAGTTGGGCCGGGTCTGGACAGTGACAAGGCAAGGTAGATGACCCATGTGTACCAATGGACCAGTGGGCTCTTGTGGTTGGGTCAGGGACGTGTGAAACTTGTTTGGGCTTGTTTTAGACATGTCCAAGAGTTACTTATCAGGCCTATGACGTCTGGTAACTGTCTTAGGCGAATGGGTGTGATCTGGACCATTGATTAAATCAATGGCCAGAACTGATACCGAAGAGATTCATTGGTCATGGACTAACCACCCCTTCTTCTATATAATGAAGGCAATTCCGTGCCTTTGCAGGCACGCCAGAAATCCATTCTTAACCCTAAAACACAAAAAACCAGAGAAAAACAGAGAGTTGGCCGGATTTCCAATCCAAACCCCAAGAGAGATTCAAAGGCAGCAAAGAGGCAGTTTTGTGGGCAATCAAGTGGGAAGTCATGAACGACCCTGTGATGGGTTTTCACCATTGATGAACATGTCCCAGGCTTCCTCTACATCCATAGAAGACAATCAAATGACAAGGGAAGAAGGGAGATGACCGGATTCACTCTCAAAGTCCAAGGGCAGCCTTGAAGGCAGATGTGTGTAGAAAGGCAGTTTCCTGGGCACTGAAAGGGGAAGTGATGCACGACCCTTGGGTGGTGTTTGATCATGAATGATCACGCCATAGGCTTCCTCTGTGTTCTGGGAACACACGGAAATGGTTAGGAGAGAAGGGAGAAGACCTGACTTCAATCTCAAGGCATGAACAGCATTGAAGGTGGATGCAGTGCAGAAACTGTTTTCATGGGTGTTCCATGGAAGGGAAGTTTTGTGCGACCCTTGAATAGATCTTATCAATACTGGAGGTATGTGATAAGACTTTATGGAGGCTTACTTTGGAGGAGCATGGCCGGACATGATGCTAGAGGCACAAGATCTAAGGTTAGTGATGTGAACCGAGAAAGCCATTCCCACGGCCGTGCGGATTGGATCCGTGTGGTTCCTGGTGAGATGGGAAACCGGTTGCATCCATTCCTCTTTTCTATCATATTACTCTTCATCTCTTTCTGTTTGTGGCCGTGCATGGGTTAGGGACACACAAGCCTTAAACCAGGGCCCTTGGCCGGTTTAAAGGCAGTTTCTGGCTGAGATAGGTTTTTTTACCCAAGGCCGGTTTTCGTGTGACCAAATCCCCTAAGTCTTTGCATAAATTAGTTTTATGATTTATAAGAGTTTTAGGACAAAAAGAACTGGATTTGGAGTTTTCTAGCTCGAATTCCATTTTTATTATTTTTGGGCCGGTTTGGCTGGTCAGGGCCGAGATCGGTATGATCGAGACCGGTTCTGAGGAATCTGACTTGACTATTGTCTTAGTTGGGATTTTTCATGAATTATCATATCCTTTTTATAATTTTTAGACCACTTTTGAAAAAGGGTCAGATTTGTTGAGATTAAAAAAAGATAAGGATGTTGAGTTGTGATTATCGTTGAGTAGAAATGGGTTTAAGAGAAGATGCATGTCAGGGTTGTCCCTATAAGAGAAGAGACTTGAGAAGGAAGTAATAAGTAGTGGAGTGTCACGGAAGAAAAGGAACCAAAGACTCAAATGGAATGAGAGGCCTTGGTTTAAATAAAGAGCCGTTGGGGTTGAGCTTCGTCTTTGTCTACAGTGAAAAAGATGGATAAGGTTCTTCTTTAGTATGGATAAGACAGGCTGTAAAGTGAATCCGGTCCAAGATGCCAAATGGATCACTCGTGTGATGCATCCTAGCCATAGGATTCAAGCCATACGCTCCTCTTTGTGTTGAACACACATGCTTAGTCAACTCAGATCTTCTAGTCTACGAAAACCCTTGTTGCTCTCTCTATATATTCTGTAACTCAACATTAATAAGACTCATACGGTTGATAAGCATTTTTAGACACTTAATCTCGCTTTCTAGTCTTTAAATCTTTGTTAATCATTTCTTAAGACAATCCGGGTCCTAATCTTCTCTAAACCATCATAAACACCTTCTATTACTAAAAACAATATGGTATCAGAGCCAGGTTGAAGCAGATCTGGGCGTGTGTTCTTGAGCTTTGAAGATTCAAGATGGAAGCTTTGAAGGTCAAGGGGTGTTTGTAGTGTGTCTCAAGCTTGCGGTTGAAGACTCAAGGGAAAGAAGTGTTTGTGAGGTGTGTGTTCTGGAGAACTAGTTATAAAGGTTAGATCTTTAAGTGTTGTTGGAATCTTAGGTGGTAGTCTAAGATAGTTGAAGGTTCAAGCTTGTGTCTTTGAAGATTTGGTTTGGTCCGAGTTGCTTTGAAGTTAGTATCTTGGAAGGTTGAGACTTTAGGATCGCCTAGAGTTGTGAAGCTGTTATCATCTTTAAACAAGCTTTGTGTGTAAGCTGTTAAGAGATGGAGGGTGAAAACAAACATTTACATATGAAGATACCAGTAACCCTTAAAGGTGGGAATTACTTGCTTTGGTCAAGGCTGGTGAAAACTGCTGTGGGAAGCAAGGGTTTATGGAGACATATCACATCTGGTGAGTCTCCAAAGCTCATTGCTCATGAAGGTGATGAGGCGCTCATTACCACTGATGAAGAAAAATGGGAACAAGATGCATTGCTTGTGCTATCAGTCCTTCAAGGGTCTTACAGCAGTCTTTCTTAGAGGCGTATAGCTATTGTACCAAGGCAAAGGATCTGTGGGATACTTTGAAGAAGGTGTATGGAAACATCTCTAATCTGAGTAGAGTGTTTGAAGTCAAGAGAGCAATCAACAACTTGGTACAAGAGGATGTGGAGTTTACTAAGCATCTTGGGAAGTTTAGAGCATTGTGGTCTGAACTTGAGATGTTGAGGCCAAGTACCACTAATGTTGATGAGCTAAATGAGAGAAGGGAGCAAGACAAGGTCTTTGGTTTGTTGCTTACTCTAAACCCAGCCTACAATGGTCTGGTGAAGCACATCTTGCGTGCAGAGAAGCTTCCACCCTTAGAGGATGTATGTTCTCAAGTTAAAAAGGAGGAAGGGTCCATAGGACTATTTGGTGGCAAAGGAGAGATGGCTATGGCAAACCGTGTATCTCAAGCTGAAGAGAGTGAGGTTGCTCATGCTAACAAGGCTGTCCATGGCAAGTATGAGGATAGGAGGTTCAATGGGACTTGTGACCATTGCAAGAAGCATGGACACAAGAAGAACCAATGCTGGATTTTGCACCCTCATTTGAAACCGGCCAAGTTTATGAAGGAAGGAAGAGAAGGGAAAGCTCATGTCTCGGATGGGTCTAGTGGTTCAGGCACTTCTAACAAGGCTAAGGATGGATAGGGACAGGCGAATGGTGATGGGAAGGCTTTAGTTACCTACACTGGAGCTCCAAGAAGCCGTGGGAATGATGATTTCATCCGGAGGTCAGACATGGATGCACTCATCAGAATGCTCAAAGATAATGGTAACTTCTTTGGTAAATCAAATGGGTATTCTTATGGTGCAATACTGATAAATGATAGTAAGTATGATAAGAATAATAGGATTGAAATAGAGCATGCTAAACTTGCTAGACATGATCAGGGGCATAATGCATCTACCAACATGTTTAGTCTTGATAAAGGTGCATCTAGATCACCTAGTATAATTTGTCATACTGCTAAAAATATGTCTAAACCTCTTATTGTTGATTCTGGAGCATCTATCTCATCATATGATTAGTGACACTAGCTTAATTAAAAACATTGAATCTGCTAGTGGTCAAGTAATGATAGCAAATGGTGATAAAATTCCTATTAAAGGAATATGTGACTTAAGATTATTCAACAAAGAGTCTAAAGCTTTTTATATGCCTGAATTCACTTCTAACCTTCTTTCTGTTAAGAAATGTGCTACTGATTTACAATGCAATGTCATATTTAGACCTAATGATGTGAAGTTTCAGGATATTAAAAGTAATAAGCTCACTGGACAAGGAGTTACAAGAGGATAGCTTTATTTACTTGAAGACTTAGCACCTGTCCATGATCTTAGTTGCTCGTTTACTTCTGTTTCTGTTTTGAATAAGAATGCCTTGTGGCATAGTAGATTAGGTCACCCTCATGTTAGAGCACTGAACCTAATGTTACCAGGTGTGGTTTTTGAAAATGATAAGTGTGAGGCTTGCATTTTAGGGAATCATTGTAAGAGTGTGTTTAAAAAGTCTGTTTAGATTTAATTCACTCAGATGTTTGGACTGCTCCTTGCTTATCTAGAGATAATTACAAATATTTGTTCACATTCATAGATGAAAAATCCAAATACACCTGGTTAATCTTAATTCAATCAAAAGATAGGGTTCTTGATGCATATAGAAATTTTCAGGCCTATGTAACTAACCACTATGATGCCAAGATTAAGATTTTCAGGTCTGATAATGGAGGAGAGTATACAAGCCATGCATTCAAGAACCATCTTAATCAACATGGGATTCTTAATCAAACTAGCTGTCCCTATACACCTCAAAAGAATGGAGTGGCTGAGAGAAAGAATCGACATCTTATGGAAGTGGCTAGATCAATGATGTTTCAAACCAATGTTCCTAAGAGGTTTTGGAGTGATGCTGTGGCCACTGCTTGCTACCTTATTAACCGCACACCTACTAGGATTCTACATGATCAAGCTCCATTTGAAGTTCTGAACAAGTATAAGCCTTCTTGTGAGCATTTGAGGATCTTTGGTTGTGTGTGTTTTGTGCTTGTTCCAGGGGAATTGAGAAACAAGTTAGAAGCCAAGAGTACAAAGGCCATTTCATTGGATACTCCTCATCTCAAAAGGGATATAAATTTTTTGATCCTATCACCAGGCGGCTATTTGTATCAAGGGATGTTAAATTTATTGAAGTAAGAGGGTATTATGGAGAGCAGGACAAGGAGGATTTGAAGGATCTCACATCTGATAAAGCAGCTGTGTTGAGGAACATTTTGGAGGGTCTTGTCATAGGTGTAACCCAGGATCAGAATGGTGTACACACACCGAGTAGACTCCCTGTTCTGGATCATGTAGACACCAATTCTCCCCACCTTGACCATGAGGGGGGAATAGAACCAGAAGAGTCTGAAAGCAAGACTGGAGAAGAAGTAAGAGATGATGATGCTGGAAGGGAGGATTCTAGACATCAAGGTGTTGAAGAAGAGAGCTCAGGTTCTCATGATCAAGGTGTGGAGTCATCTGATTATGAGAATGCGCAAGATGCTGAACCAGAACCACAGCAGACATTAAGGAGAAGCACAAGAATTAGATACCCACCTTCTAACTTGGTAAATACAAGAGTATATTACAATGCACAGGCGGTTGAGCATCCATCTCAAGTGGTTTGCTCGTTTGCTCAGTTTCCTATGGAGCATTGTGCCTTCATGACTTCTGTAGACAGCAGCTATGTTCCAAGGTCTTATGAGGAAGCTATGAAGGACAAGGAGTGGGTTGAATCAGTGGGTGCTGAAGCAAATGCCATGATCAAGAATTAGACATGGTATGAAAGTGAACTACCTAAAGGGAAGAAGGCTGTAACTAGTAGGTGGATATTCACCATTAAGTATAGAGCTGATGGGTCTGTGGAAAGGAAGAAGACCAGGTTGGTTGCAAGGGGTTTTACTCAGACATATGGTGAAGATTACATTGACATTTTTGCTCCGGTTGCTAAGCTTCACACCATCAGGATTGTTCTCTCTCTTGCTGTGAATATGGAGGGGGTCTATGGCAAATGGATGTGAAGAATGCATTTCTTCAAGGAGAGCTTGAGGATGAAGTGTATATGCACCCTCCTCCTGGTCTTGAACATTTGGTAAAGAAGGGAAATGTGTTAAGGTTAAGGAAAGCCATATATAGTCTGAAGCAGTCTCCTAGAGCCTGGTACAATAAACTAAGTACCACATTGAATGGAAGAGGATTTAGAAAATCTGAGCTTGACCATACTCTCTTCACGCTTAAGACTCCCTCAGGTATTGTGGTTGTTTTAGTATATGTTGATGATATCATCATTACTAGAAGTGACCAAGAAGTTATTAAGGCTACTAAGGAATTTTTTTAATCTGTTTTTGAGATTAAAGATCTGGGAGAGATGAAATACTTCTTGGGGATTGAGATATGTAGATCCAAGGAGGGTTTATTTCTGTCCCAAAGAAAGTATACACTTGATCTTTTGAAGGATGCAGGTATGCTAGGAGGAAAGACAGCTAAGATGCCTTTAGAAGATGGATACAAGGTTCCACGTGAGGGGGAGATTGAAGATAGCAAACCATTCCATGATGCCAAGCAATATAGGAAGATTGTTGGTAAGCTGATCTATCTTACTATTACACGCCCTGATATTTGTTTTGCTGTGAATCAGGTGAGCCAGCATATGCAAGTGCCAAAGNGCTAGGAGGAAAGACAGCTAAGATGCCTTTAGAAGATGGATACAAGGTTCCACGTGAGGGGGAGATTGAAGATAGCAAACCATTCCATGATGCCAAGCAATATAGGAAGATTGTTGGTAAGCTGATCTATCTTACTATTACACGCCCTGATATTTGTTTTGCTGTGAATCAGGTGAGCCAGCATATGCAAGTGCCAAAGCAGCATCATTGGCACATGGTAGAGAGGCTGATGATGTACCTAAATGGAACGCCCACTCTAGGAGTATGGATGGGGTGTAATAAGAGCACTGAAGTGGTTGGATATTGTGATGCTGATTGGGCTGGTGATAGAGCTGATAGGAGATCCACCACTGGCTATTGTACATTCATAGGTGGCAATCTTGTGACTTAAAAGAGCAAGAAGCAGAAGGTGGTCTCATGTTCTAGTGCAGAGGCTGAGTATAGAGCCATGCTGAAGTTGACTAATGAGCTTGTGTGGATCAAAGGAATATTGAAGCATATGGAGATTGATCAGTCTACTCCTACGGTGATGCATTGTGACAACCAAGCAGCAGTCCACATTGCCTCTAACTCGGTGTTCCATGAGAGGACCAAGCACATTGAAGTTGATTGTCACAAGGTTAGACAGATGATAGTTTTGGGGGTTATCTTGCCATGTTACACAAAGAGTGACGATCAGGTGGCGGATGTATTCCCCAAGGCAGCTAGGCAGAAGACAATGGAGTCCAAACACATCAGGTTAGGACTCATTGATCTCTTGCCTAAGGGATAATCTATACACTCTCCTAATCATGAGGTCTCTACTCTTTTACTCATCAAGGTTTTGTCCCAAATGGGTTTTCTTTGGTGAGGTTTTAATGAGGGAGATCTCATGGTCCTTCCAAGCTTGACTTGTTCCACATGGTCAAGCTTAAGGGGGAGTGTTGAGATTAATAAAAGATAAGGATGTTGAGTTGTGATTATTGTTGAGTAGAAATGGGTTTAAGAGAAGATGCAAGTTAGGGTTTTCCGCATAAGAGAAGAGACTTGAGAAGGAAGTAATAAGTAGTGGAGTGTCACGGAAGAAAAGGAACCAAAGACTCAAATGGAATGAGAGGCTTTGGTTTAAATAAAGAGCCGTTGGGGTTGAGCTTCGTCTTTGTCTACAGTGACAAAGATGGATAAGGTTCTTCTATAGTATGGATAAGACAGGCTGTAAAGTGCATCCGGTCCAAGATGCCAAGGATCACTCGTGTGATGCATCCTAGCCATAAGATTCAAGCCATACGCTCCTCTTTGTGTTGAACACACATGCTTAGTCAACTCAGAGCTTCTAGTCTACGAAAAGCCTTGTTGCTCTCTCTATATATTCTGTAACTCAACATTAATAAGACTCATACGGTTTATAAGCATTTTTAGACACTTAATCTCTCTTTCTAGTCTTTAAATCTTTGTTTATCATTTCTTAAGACAATCCGGGTCCTAATCTTCTCTAAACCATCATAAACACCTTCTTTAACTAAAAGCAATAAGATTTGGGCAGGGACTAGCCCTTAGGCTAGGAATCATGCATATTGCTAGAACCGTGTGCTAGGTTATCGGATTAATATGTATTGATTGTGCTTGTGTGGTTATAGAGCATGTTTGCTTGTTGTCAGACTGGTACCTGAGGGTAAGGCTGGTAATGGGTGGCGTGGACCACAAGTATGGATTATGGTTGTTATTATGCAGGTGAGGACGTGTGTGAGCTGATCATGTGTAAAGAGGGACGACCTGATCCATGGTTAATGGACCAAGGTGTCTTATCTGTTTGATCAAAGGTTGCACAGGTTAGTCCAGGTTGTTGCATTGCCATTGCTGATGAATGGGTGATGCATTAGCTGAGAGGAGCTAGATGCATTGCCATTGCTGATGAAGACTTCCCAAAGGTTACTTGGTCTGTGGGGATGGTTGGTTGAATGACTAAGTACCCAAAGGGAGATGTTTATGCAGGTGTAAGAGTGATGGACGAGTTGGCAGGAAGCTGGGCGCAACTATCTTGTAGCTCGATTAGCTGGAAGAGATTAGATGGAACCTCAGAAGAAGTGGTTTAGCTTAGCTAGCTGGATGAGCTATCTAAACAAGCTGAGGCAGCTGGCCTTAGCTCGGTTTCAGCTAGCTTAGGTGTGTCAGCACGATGAGCTGGAAGAGTTAGCTAAGTAAGCTAGGAGTATGAGCTAGCTAAGTCAGCTAGGAGGATGAGCTGACTAGGTCAGCTGGACCGATGAGCTAACAAGCTCTGTGGATGTGGCAAAGGTATGATCTAGCTACTTTCTTTTAAGTTCTAGCTATAATGGTTTAGGGGAATGGAACCTCGGATTTGTATGACTTGGGTTGGGTTCATGATCGACCTTGGAGCTAGTGGTAGTTGAGAATACTAACCAAGGCTGAGGTGATTTGACCAGACAAGTTCTAGATTGGTTGTAGACCAATGGATAAGTAGAGAATATTTTGCTGTGCATAACTTGAATTGACCTAAGCTAGTAAATGACTAGGGCAGTCTTGAGCTAAGGTCTGAGTTAGCCCTCGCCTATGGGCGATGTTTTAAATAAAGGGCAGAAATTTTGAGGTTCGGTCCGGAAGAGGGCCGAGCGACGTGAGGCTTTGACCGCGGCCTAGACGGCTGGGTTCAGGTCTTACAAGTTGGTATCAGAGCATGCTTGACCCTGTTAAGGCAATGCTTGAGAGTTGGAGTTCCAAACCGATATTATTTCTGAAAACTAAGATGACTTGGAACCTTAGCTGCGGTGAGCCAAGTGAGAGTTGAGGTAAGATTGGGTTTCATGCTTGTGAACAGGGAAGTTCAAGGATGAGCCGGCTTAGCCAAGATGTACTCTCCAAGGGCAAGACCCTGAAAACGGAAGGTTTAGTTCATCTTGTTATTTGGAAGTAATAGTCGGATGGGATAAGGGACGTATTGCTAGATCTTTGTAAGGACGACCTGGACAAGGGAGGTAACATGGACCAGAGAGTGGCTTGGGTTGAAATAAACGTGCAGCACTCTACTGAGGTTAAGTGTTATACCTTGGTGGCCGTTCAAAACAAGTGAGCATACGTTATGTATCTTAGTGTGATGGGGATTGAGGTATATTATAAACACTCTTGTGAATGGTATGGGACATTCATGGAAGTGTGACACTTTGGAGAATGGTATGGGACATTGTCCAAATGTGTATCAAACCGATATCCTACTCAACTAGGAGAGTGGACCAGGTTCGGTAGGCAATCGAGTTCAGTGAAGGACCAGGGTTGGCTTACTAGAACGAGTCCAAATGAGATCTAGTCAGGATGGACTAAGATCTTCTGGGTATTGATCACAGACAGGGTAATACCTGCGGATCTAATTTGTGTCCACCTCAAGAGTCATGAAGTGATCTTGGACATGGATTTGGCTTGGAAAGAATCGGGCCACCTTAGACTGTCATCGGGGGAGGTGCAGTTTGAGAGTGGGTGTTGACCCCCGATCACGTTCCAAGGAATAAAACCTGCCTCCTTTTGTGTAGTGGTTTCAGCAGTCCCAGCGGAAAGGATGCTAGAGAGAGGTTGTGAGGCTTATATAGCCACAATCGCCACTAAGGAGATGGTTGAGGGGTGGTAACCCAGACGGGATTCCGCTGGTCAGTGAGTTTGATGATGTGTTCTGGCGCTGCAGGGCATTCCCCCTGACAGGACGGACCCGTTCATAATAGAACTGGAACTAGGGACGGCCCCAATGTCTAAAAGTCCATAAGCCGGATAGCTCCTGCCGAGATGGCCGAGCTAAGGACCAGGGTCGGTATACAATCGAGTCCGGAATGAGACCAAGGTTGGCTTACGCGATCGAGTCCAAGTAACAACCAAGTCGGAGATTGACCTAGGGTTGGGATAAAGACGATCAAGTCCAGTGAGGGACAAGGATCGCGTTACAACCAAGTCGGAGTTTTGACCTATGGTTGGGGTGAGACGGTTGAGTCCCATGGTGGACCAGAACTGCAGTATGATCAAGTCCGATAGGGGACGAGGATCAGGACACGACCTACTCGGAGATGGACCTATGGTCGGAAAGAACGGTCGAGTCGTTGAGTGGACCATGACCAGAATATGATCACGTCTTGAATGGACCACGATCGAAATATGAGAGAGTCCGGTGATTGACCAAAGTCAAGTTGAGACGGTTTAGTCTAGTATGGATTAAGATCGCAATATGACCAAGTTGTGGTTTGTTGGAAAGACTACACGTTGGCATCACTTATACAGGGGATGATGGATCCTTGACTATGGTTGAGTAGCCAAGTAAAGATGCCATAAGCCAAAAAAAAAAACAGACGGACCACTTGATAAGATTTTGGCTAAATCTCTATCAAGTGGGGGAGATTTGTTAGAAGGCTGATCAAGGATGTGATCAGTAAGATAGAAACGAGAATGAAGGCTGAATGCCCAGACTAGTATGGTCAGTTCAGTAAGGAAGATACACTTGGACCGGATTCGAGGACGAATCCCTATTAAATGGGGGAGACTTGTCATGTCCCCAATCCTGAGTTTGATCGTCTAGACAGACCATGGTGCGAGGAGACGCGTCAGTTAGGTCACGAGACCTAAAGGCAAGCATACCATGGTCTAGGAACGTGGTTAAGGTCATCAGGGCGTTGAGACTTAGCCGGATAAAGAAGGAAAAGGAGTTAAAGGAGCTACACGAGTAAAGAGGTAGCTCAACGGGGTGTTGGGACAGCTCGACCTAGCTCGGGGAAGCTTGGGTAAGCTCAGTCCAGCTCGGTCTAGCTGCACACTCACTGGTTAGTTCACACCAGCTGAACCGTCATGTTCTCATTCGTGGAACTTGACATAAGGCTTAGACGTTTGATAGAAACGAGACAGCTTTGGTTCAGATCATGAGAAATGATCGTGGCCAAGCTCGATTAAGTTAATGATCAGAATGGAGCAAAGGAAGACTAAGTCTAGGTCTGTGAATAGACCAAGGGACTTAGAAAGATTGTACCAGATGAAGATATCAAGCTGTACGAAGTGTATCACAGCTGGGTGATGCGAGCAAGAAGCTCAATCAGCAGGACGTAGCTCAGTTGGAGCTCAGGTAGAGTGTGTCAGCTCCTTGAGCTGGATGTACTAGCTCACTCAGCTGGGTCAGCTGGGGATCAGCTAAACTCAGCTAGACTGAGTGTTCAAGTCTTGGGCAGTTGGGCCGGGTCTGGACAGTGACTAGGCCAGGTGGATGACCCATGTGTACCAATGGACCAGTGGGCTCTTGTGGTTGGGTCAGGGACTTGTGAAACTTGTTTGGGCTTGTTTTAGACATGTCCAAGAGTTATTTATCAGGCCCAGGACGTTTGGTAACTATCTTAGGCGAATGGGTGTGATCTGGACCATTGATTAAATCAATGGCCAGAATTGATACCGAAGGGATTCATTGGTCATGGACTAACCACCCCTTCTTCTATATAATGAAGGCAAGTCCGTGCCTTTGCAGGCACGCCAGGAATCCATTCTTAACCCTAAAACACAAAGAAAAACCAGAGAAAAACAGAGAGTTGGCCAAAATTCCAATCCAAACCCCAAGAGAGATTCAAAGGCAGTTTTGTGGGCAATCAAGTGGGAAGTCATGAACGACCCTGTGATGGGTTTTCACCATTGATGAACATGTCTCAGGCTTCCTCGAAATCCATAGAAGACACTCAAATGTCAAGGGAAGAAGAGAGATGACCGGATTCACTCTCAAAGTCCAAGGGCAGCCTTGAAGGCAGATGTGTGTAGAAAGGCAGTTTCATGGGCACTGAAAGGGGAAGTGATGCACGACCCTTGGGTGGTGTTTGATCATGAATGATCACGCCATAGGCTTCCTCTGTGTTCTGGGAACACACGGAAATGGTTATGAGAGAAGGGAGAAGGCCTGACTTCAATCTCAAGGCATGAACAACATTGAAGGTGGATGCAGTGCAGAAACTGGTTTCATGGGTGTTCCATGGAAGGGAAGTTTTGTGCGACCCTTGAATGGATCTTATCAATACTGGAGGTACGTGATAAGACTTGATGGAGGCTTGCTTTGGAGGAGCATGGCCGGACATGATGCTGGAGGCACAAGATCTAAGGTTAGTGATGTGAACCGATAAAGCCATTCCCATGGCCGTGCGGATTGGATCCGTGTGGTTCTTGGTGAGATGGGAAACCGGTTGCATCCATTCATCTTTTCTATCATATTACTCTTCATCTCTTTCTGTTTGTGGCCGTGCATGGGTTAGGGACACACGAGCCTTAAACTAGGGCCCTTGGCCGGTTTAAAGGCAGTTTCTGGCTGAGATAGGATTTTCTACCCAAGGCCGGTTTTCGGGTGACCAAATCCCCTAATTCTTTGCATACATTAGTTTTATGATTTATAAGAGTTTTAGGAACAAACAGAAATGGATTTTGAGTTGTCTAGCTAGAATTCCATTTTTATTATTTTTGGGCCGGTTTGGCTGGTCAAGGTCAAGATCGGTATGATCGAGACCGGTTATGAGGAATCTGACTTGACCATTGTCTTAGTTGGGATTTTTCATGAATTATCATATCCTTTTTATAATTTTTAGACCACTTTTGAAAAAGGGTCAGATTTGAGCAGGGACTAGCCCTTAGGCTCGGAATCATGCATATTGCTAGAACCATGTGCTAGGTTATCGGATTAATATGTATTGATTGTGCTTGTGTGGTTGTAGAGCATTTTTGCTTGTTGTCAGACTGGTACCTGAGGGTAAGGCTGGTAATGGGTGGCGTGGACCACAAGTATGGATTATGGTTGTTATTATGCAGGTGAGGACGTGTGTGAGCTGATCATGTGTATAGAGGGACGACCTTATCCATGGTTAATGGACCAAGGTGTCTGATCTGTTTGATCAAAGGATGCACAGGTTAGTCCAGGAGAGGGACTTGCTATCACATCCTACAAGCGTGAGGAGAATGGGCGATGCATTAGCTGAGAGGAGCTAGATGAATTGCCATTGCTGATTAAGACTTCCCAAAGGTTACATGGTCAGTGGGGACGGTTGGAATGACTAAGTACCCAAGGGGAGATGTTTATGCAGGTGTAAGAGTGATGGACGAGTTGGCAGGAAGCTGGGCGCAACTATCTTGTAGCTCGATCAGCTGGAAGAGATTAGGTGGAACCTCAGAAGAAGTGGTTTAGCTTAGCTAGCTGGATGAGCTATCTAAACAACCTGAGGCAGCTGGCCTTAGCTCGATTTCAGCTAGCTTAGGTGTGTCAGCATGATGAGCTGGACGAGCTAGCTAAGTAAGCTAGGAGTATGAGCTAGCTAAGTCAGCTAGGAGGAATAGCTGACTAGGTCAGCTGGACCGATGAGCTAACAAGCTCTGTGGATGTGGCAAAGGTATGATCTAGCTACTTTCTTTTAATATCTAGCTAGAATGGTTTAGGGGAATGGAACCTCGGATTTGTATGACTTGGGTTGGGTTCATGATCGACCTTGGAGCTAGTGGTAGTTGAGAATATTAACCAAGGCTAAGGTGATTTGACCAGACAAGTTCTAGATTGGTTGTAGACCAATGGATAAGTAGACAATATTTCGCTGTGCATAACTTGAATTGACCTAAGCTAGTAGATGACTAGGGCAGTCTTGAGCTAAGGTCTGAGTTAGCCCTCGCCTATGGGCGATGTTTTAAATAAAGGGCAGAAATTTTGAGGTTCGGTCCGGAAGAGGGCCGAGCGACGTGAGGCTTTGACCGCGGCCTAGACGGCCGGGTTCGGGTCTTACATAATCATAAGTACTTTGTCACATTCATTGATGAAAAATCTAAATATACATGGATAACATTAATGCCATCTAAAGATTGGGTGCTTGAAGCATTTAAAAATTTTCAAAGCTATGTGACTAACCAGTTTAACGCCAAGTTAAAGATTTTTAGGTCTGATAATGGTGGGGAGTACACAAGCAATGCCTTCAAGCAACACTTAGCTCAACATGGAAGACTTCATCAAACCAGTTGTCCATATACTCCACAGCAGAATGGTGTGGCTGAGAGGAAGAATAGGCATCTCATGGAGGTTGCAAGATCAATGATGTTTCACTCTAATGTTCCCAAAAGATTTTGGAGTGATGCTGTTGCTGCTGCTTGCTATCTCATCAACCGCATTCCAACCAAGATCCTTGCTGATCAGTCTCCTTTTGAGGTCTTAAACAACTACAAACCCCCTTTGGACTACTTAAGAGTGTTTGGATGCGTGTGCTATGTGTTGGTTCCGAGTGAGATGAGAAACGAGCTTGAAGCTAAGAGTACCAAAGCAATGTTCATAGGCTACTCCACAACACAGAAGGGATACAAGTGCTATGATCCAACCAGTAGAAGAGTACTTGTGTCAAGGAATGTCAAGTTTGTGGAAACAAAAGGGTACTATGAAGATAAGAAGTGGGAAGATTTGGAGGAGTTAGCCAAGGATTCTGATAGGGCAGCTAATCTAAGGATGATCCTTGAAGGTCTTGGGATTAAGATGACCCAGGATCATAAGGATGGACAAGGTATACCAAGAAGGTCTCCGGATGTTCATGAAGCAAATGAATCACCCCACCTTGATCATGAAGGGGGGAAGGAACCAGAAGCTGATACTCAAGAGGAAGAGAGACAGCATTCAGGCTCTAATGATCAAAGTGGTGGACAAGAAGAGGATAGTCAAGGAGTGACTAGTGAAGGGTCAGAGGTACAAGAGGAAGCTGGTCAAGAAGAAGAGATTCAAGATCAGCCTTTGCGGAGGAGTATAAGAATTAAATACCCCCCAACCAATTGGGTTAACACTCGAGTATATTATAATGCTCAAGCAGTGGAACACCCATCTCAAGCTGTTTGTTCTTTTGCTCACTTCCCTGAAGAGCATTGCACGTTCATGGTAAACTTGGATGAGAGTTTTGTGCCAAGGTCTTATGAAGAAGCAATGGCTGATAAAGAGTTGGCTGAATCTGTTGCTGCTGAAGCTGATGCAATGATTAAGAATGAGACATGGTATGAGAGTAAGCTACCTAAGGGAAAGAAGGCTGTGACTAGCAGATGGATATTCACTATCAAGTATAAGGCGGATGGAAACATTGATAGGAAGAAGAGTAGGCTAGTTGCAAGAGGTTTTACTCAAACTTATGGTGAGGATTATATTGATACATTTGCTCCAGTGGCTAAACTTCATACCATCAGAATTGTCTTGTCCATTGCTGTGAACCTTGAGTGGGGATTGTGGCAAATGGATGTGAAGAATGCAGTTCTTCAAGGAGAGCTTGAAGATGAAGTGTACATGTATCCTCCTCCTGGTCTTGAGCATTTGGTGAAGGATGGGAATGCGCTGAGGCTGAAGAAGGCTATTTATGGCTTAAAACAGTCTCCAAGAGCTTGGTATAACAAGCTGAGAACTACTTTAAATGGGAGAGGCTTTAGGAAATCCGAACTTGACCACACCTTGTTCACTCTCACCACAACCAAAGGTATCATTGTTCTCTTGGTGTATGTTGATGACATAATTATAACCGGGAGTGACAAGGAAGGTATACAAGAAACTAAGGCTTTCCTTAAATCTGTTTTTAAGATAAAGGATCTAGGGGAAATGAAATACTTTCTTGGAATTGAGTTGTGTAGGTCCAAGGAAGGTTTGTTCATTTCTCAAAGGAAATATACACTTGATCTTTTGAAAGATGCAGGTGCTTAAGGAGACAAGGTTGCTAAAATGCCTATGGAAGATGGGTACAAGGTTCCACGTGAGGGGGAGATAGAAGACAGCAAACCATTCCATGATCCAAAGCTTTATAGAAAGCTAGTTGGTAAGCTAATATACCTTACCATTACTAGGCCTGATATTTGTTTTGCTGTGAATCAGGTGAGTCAACACATGCAAGTACCAAAAGAGCATCATTGGCGCATGGTGGAGAGACTTCTGATGTATCTAAATGGAACCTCTACTCTTTGTGTCTGGATGGGATGTAATGGAAGCACTGAAGTGGTAGGATATTGTGATGCTGATTTGGCTGGTGATAGAACTGATAGGAGATCAACAACCGGTTACTGCACATTCATTGGGGGCAACTTAGTAACTTGGAAGAGCAAGAAGCAAAGGTGGTCTCATGTTCTAGTGCAGAAGCTGAGTACAGAGCCATGCTGAAGTTAACAAATGAGATTGTTTGGATCAAGGGGATACTGAAGCATTTGGAGATAGATCAGTCTACACCTATGGTGATGCATTGCGACAATTAAGCAGCCATCCACATTGCCTCTAATTCAGTGTTCCATGAGAGAACAAAACATATTGAAGTTGATTGCCACAAGGTGAGGCAGAGGATGGTTTTAGGAGTGATCTTACCTTGTTACACCAGGAGTGAAGATCAACTAGCAGACGTATTTACAAAGGCAGCAAGGCAGAAGTCAATGGAGTCCATACACATCAGGTTAGGACTCATTGATCTTACGCCTAAGGAGTAATCTATATACTCTCCTGATCATGAGGTCTCTACTCTTTTACTCATCAAGTTTTTGTCCCAAATGGGTTTTTTTTGATGAGGTTTTAATGAGGGAGAAATCATGGTCCTTCCAAGCTTGACTTGTTCCACATGGTCAAGCGTGAGGGGGAGTGTTAAGATTAATAAAGAGTGTGTTGAGTTGTGATGAGTTATGAAGGAGTTAGAGAAGAAAAGATGGGGGGAATTGAGAGGAAATGGTGTGTTTAATATTTAAGGAGTGTGTTGGTGTATAATGCAAGTTAGGGTTTGGACACTTGGCAAGGAAGGCACTTATTTGGTTTAGACAAAGAGAAGAGGGAAAACCAAAGATACTACATGGAGTGGAGGGTCTTGGTTATGACCGTTGGAGCTTATGCTCTTCTTTGTCTATAGTAACATGAGAGGATAAGGCTCTTCCTTTGCTACAGTGCACAACCAGGCTGGAAAGTAGCATTTGGTCCAAGATGCTTTAGCATCAAGCGTGTGAAGGCTTAGAACCATGCATTTTAAACTACACGCTCCATTCAGAGTTGAACTCACATGCTTAGTCAATTATCTTATCCTCTGGTCGATCAAAACCCTTTGTATCTTCTCTATATAACTTGTAATTCATCCCTCATAATAAAGTAGACAGTTTTTAAGAAATCTGAGATTAGTCTTTTCTTTTAGTCTTTTAATCTCTCTAAGTCTCATTTCACTTCTAGTTTCTATTCAAACCTTTCCCTAAACCTCTTGTAAACCATAAACATCTAAAAATATTATGGAATGACAAGAGACTTGCGAGACTCCATCTTTATAAGGTTTAGAGGTTGAAAGGTAGGAGCTTTGAAACCGGATGAGTAAGATCTTCAAGGAGTGAGCTTGGGAGCTTGTGATGTTGCGGAATGATTCACCAGGAGCAAGAGCAACCTGGCTCTGATACCATTATATTTTTATAAAAAGAAGTTGTTTGAGTGTAAGGGAAATACAAAGAGAGATTAATGATGGTGAAAGTCTAGGATGAATGTGTGAAAGACTAAGGAGATTAGGATGAGACTGATGAGAGATTAAGAGACTTTGTAACAAGATTAATGAAGAACAAGACTTGAGAGAATCAGACTAGTAACCAAGAGACTATGAAGAAGAGTTTATTACTCAGCTTAATGTTTACGAATGAGGCTACACGAATTTAAAGGGAAATGCATACAAGATAAAGTGTCAAATACACTATGCAAAGCATGTGGAGTCAATGGGAAGAGGAGCCTGAGTTTGAATTATGTGGACAAGGATTCTCACACGTTTGGACAGGCTGGAGCTGGCTGGTAAAGCGCCCAGACCTTATCTTCTTTCTTCCTTGCCAAGAGCATCTTCTCAGCATCTTTTCCTTGGTTCCTTTTGACCAGAAATGCCACTTGCTGTCTTTTCTTCAAACGGTCACAAAGGGAATCAAGGTATCACGCCAAGATGCTCTCAAGATGCTCTCTTCTTCCTTGTGTAACACTTAAGGTTTCCATACCTTAAGACACAAGTAATCACCATAGGAGTGTACGGATTTAGGGTTAGTCCGTACACTTTAAACCCTATTTTTGCACATTACCAAAACATGGTTTTAGGTAGATTGGTGAAGTTTTGGGATGACCATGTCCGTACAGTCCGTACGGCTGTCCGTACATGTCACACCCTAACTTTGCACCATCGCTAGTGACCACTTATTGGTCATCTTCATAGGTAATGAGCTCTGGAGGTTCACCGGATGTGATGTGACTCCACAGGCCCTTACTCCCCACAGCTGTCTTCACAAGCCGAGACCAAAGAAGGTAGTTCCCTCCTCTCAAAGTCACCGGAACCTTCATGTGATAGTAGTGTTTGTTGTTGTTGTCTTCCAGTGTTTACACGCCAAGAAACAAGTCTAGAGATCTTCAGTAAGAAAGCTTTAGTCTTCAGGAACCTCCTTGTGATAAATTTTTAGTCTTTATCTTCAAGCTTCAACGAACACTTCACACAACACCTTTGTCTTCACCCGCGAGTAACAAAACCACCAAGAACACAACTTTGAGCTTCAAAGTTGCAAGAACACACACCCAGATTTCGCCTAACCTGGCTCTGATACCGTGATATTTTGTAGAATCTAAGTGATAAAGAAGAGTTTAGGAGAGTCTTAAGAGAGAGTTTTGAAATGTGAGAGACTTAAGTAAAGATTAGAGAGTTTTAGAGAAAGAGATGAATACTCATAAGTGTCTACTTTATTATTGAAGACGAGTTACAATATTTATAGATCAGTGTACAAGGGTTTTCCGTGAAGGAGAGGATAAGAAGTTGACTAAGAATGTGAGTTCAAAGGGGGAGGGAGCGTCTGGTTTGAATACTAGGCTGAGAAGCTTCACACGTGTGATGCCTTTAGCATCTATGACCAGATGCTTTCTTCTTTCCAGCCTGGCTCACTATAGACAAAGAAGAACCTTATCTGCTTCTTGTCACTGTAGACAAAGAAGAGCCGCTTCCAATGGTCATATACCAAAGACTCTTCTTCCTTAAGAGTCTTTGGTTTCCCTCTTTTTTAACTCTTATAAACTTCTGCCTTCCTTCCCAAGTTACTCCATTTACACGGATCAACTCTCAAACCCTTAAGTGTAATACCTCCTCAAATAATCTCATAACTCATCTCAACTCAACACTCCCAAGCTCATTACTCAAGAAGGAGACACTGAGGTGGTGTCATGTGATGAAGAGAAGTGGGAGCAAGATGACTTGCTTGTTCTGTCCGTGTTGCAAGGATCTCTTGATCAATCTATTCTAGAGGCTTATAGCTACTGCACAAGGGCAAAGGATCTCTGGGATACTCTGAAGAAGGTGTATGGGAATGTGTCAAACCTCAGCCGGGTCTTTGAAGTGAAGAAAGCAATCAATGGGTTGGTTCAAGAAGACACAGAGTTTACCAAGCATCTAGGGAGGTTCCGGGCTCTATGGTCTGATTTGGAGATGCTCCGACCAACTACCACTAATGAGGATGAGTTGATTCAGAGGCGTGAGCAGGATAAAGTCTTTGGACTTCTCCTCACTCTCAACTCAGCTTACAACGGGTTGATAAAACACATGCTGAGGGCAGAGAAGCTTCCATTCTTAGAAGATGTTTGTGCTCAAATCCAAAAGGAGCAGGGTTCTATTGGGTTGTTTGGAGGGAAGAGTGACCTGTCTTTGGCGAATCATGTTGTCCAGGAACCACAAAGTGAAGCTCATCAAGCCAACAAGGGAGCTTATGGGAGGTCTGAGGATAGGAGGTTCAATGGAACGTGTAACCATTGCAAGAAGCATGTCCACAAAATGTTGAGACATTGGGTTGTGCCATTAGAGAAAGGAAGTGAGAGATTTGGCCGGACAGGTTTGGTACGGACGGATGTACTCGGACCGTACGGACCTGTACGGACCACACTCTACCATTTCCACTTTGGCATGATCAAATGTTGAGATATATGTTGGGAAGGAAGCTTAGATGTGTTGAGGAGGTTTGGTATGAGAGAGGGTGGATGGCCTGTATGGCCGGCCGTACGGATCAGAGAGGCCAAGAAGGTTTGGTTCAACGAAACTTAGGTTTCTAGTGTTGGGAAAGTTTGGGCAAGCTTGGTGTGTCCGTACAACAATGGTGGCGTGTTGGTTAAGGTATTGGTCACATGAAAACCTAAGGACCAAAGACTCTTGGTGAGAAAGAGGCTTTGGTTTCTTTAGGCCAAGGATTTGAAATGTATCCGTTCGAAAGGGAGGCGCGTCTTTAGACAGGCTGGAAAGCAAGGCTTTGGCATCTTTCCAAGATGCCAAAGGTATCAAGCGTGTATGCATTATGGACCAAGTGTTTGGAACCGGCCACATCACCCTTTGTTGACTCCACATGCTTATTCTTTTAGCTTATCTTCTCTTGTATGCGAAAACCCTCATTATGTGAGGAGTATAAATATGTAAACCTCTCCCTATTCTTAATCTAAGAAGTTTTCGAGTCTCTTTCTCTTTAGTCTCAAGTTACTATTTAAATCTCAAGTCTCTTAGTCTCAAATTCTTGTCTAATCTCTTTTCTAGTCTGTTAATCACTTCTTAATCACTTACTAAACTCAGATATTTACAAAAACATTATGGTATCAGAGCCAGGTTGAAGGCAATCTGAGTTCTCGTTTTGGGTTCTTGAAGATTCAAGCTTAAAGCTTTTCGAATAAAGCTTGAATCTGTCTTGTGTTCTTGTTGCTTCCGAGCTGTGTGGTCTTGGAAGATAGTTTCTGTGGAGGAAGTAAGCTCAAGGTTTAAGCTTTATCTCTTGTTTGGTCGTGTGGTTCATACTAGATCCGTTTTGCAAGCTGGTGAAGTCAAGCTGTGAAGATGGAGGGAAGTAGTATGAAAATGAAGGTTCCAGTAACCTTAAAAGGAGGTAACTACTTGTTGTTTTCTCGATTGGTGAATAAAGCCGTGGGGAGTAAAGGTCTATGGAGCCATATCTTGTCTGTTGAAGCTCCAAAGAGGATTACTCAAGAAGGAGAAGATGGTACCATCACTGCGGATGATGAGAAGTGGGAACAAGATGATCTCTTGGTTCTATCCGTGTTGCAAGGATCTCTAGATCAACCAATCCTTGAAGCAAACAGCTACTGTACCAAGGCAAAGGATCTATGGGATACCTTGAAGAAGGTCTATGGAAATGTGTCTAACCTAAGTCGTGTGTTTGAGGTTAAGAAGGCAATCAATGAATGGGTTGGTTCAAGAGAATGTGGAGTTCACCAAGCACCTTGGGAAGTTTATAGATTTGTGGTCTGAGTTGGAAGCTCTTAGGCCAAGCACTACAGACGAAGATGAGTTGATAGAGAGGCGTGAGCAAGATAAAGTCTTTGGACTACTCCTCACACTCAATTCGGCCTACAATGGTCTCATCAAACACATGTTGAGAGCCGAGAAGCTACCTAACTTGGAGGATGTGTGTGCTCAAATCCAAAATGAGCAAGGGAACATTGGATTGTTTGGGAGGAAAGGTGAGCTCACTCTTGCCAATCAAGCGGTTCAGGAAGCTCAAGGAGATGGTGTCCAAGCTAACAAGGAGGCTTATGGGAGAAATGAGGATAGGTAGTATGAGGGAAGGTTCAATGGAACTTGTGATCAGTGCAAGAAGTATGGCCACAAGAAGAGTCAGTGTTGGATTCTCCATCCTCACCTTAAGCCGGCCAAGTTTATGAAGGATAAAGATGGGAAGACAAACATGGCTGAGAGTTCCAATGGTGTTGGGTCAAGCAAGGGTACTGGTGGTGAGGTTAAGGAGGCGTCTGATGGCAAGTCTATGGTGGCTTACACGGGTGGAGGAGGCTCTACAAGCAACCGTGGCAACACCAATGACTACATTAGGCGTTCAGACATAGAGGATCTTATCAAGATGCTCAAAGACAATGGTAATATCTTTGCCAACTCTTATGGTGCTTCCTTGATCACTAGTTATCCTAAGGAACCTTATAACTTGTCTAGTCTTGCTAGGATGAATGGTAATAAGATAGAAATGAATAATGAAATGAACGAACCTCTTATTACTTGCAAGTCACCTAGTATTCTTTGTAATAAGGCTGAGAACTTGACTAGACCTCTTATAATTAATTCAGGAGCTACCCATCATATGATAAGTGACACTAGTTTAATTAAGAACCTTGAACCGGCTAATGGTAATGTGCTGATTGCAAATGGTGATAAGATTCCTATTAGAGGTATTGGTACCTTAAGATTGTTTAGTAAAGATTCTAAAGCTTTATATATGCCTGAATTTACTAACAATCTCTTGAGTGTCAGGAAGTGTACCAAAGATTTAAATTGCAATGTGATATTCACCCCTGATGATGTGAAGTTTCAGGATATTGAGAGTACCAAGTTGATTGGGAAAGGAGCTACCAAAGGAGACTTATATGTTCTTGAAGACTTAGCTCATGTTTCTGATATTAGTTGTTTCAATTCTGCTTCTGTTTTGAATAAAAATGCTCTGTGGCATGCTAGACTAGGGCATCCTCATGTTAGAGCATTGAACTTGATGTTACCAGGTGTTGTTTTTGAAAATAATAATTGTAAGGCTTGCATTTTAGGAAAACATTGTAAGAATGTTTTTGGAAAGTCCTTTACTTTATATGAAAGTTGCTTTGATTTAATACATTCTGATGTGTGGACTGCTCCAATAATGTCTAGAGATAATCATAAGTACTTTGTAACTTTTATTGATGAGAAATCCAAATACACCTGGTTAACTTTAATTCCATCAAAAGATATGGTGATAGATGCATTTAGGAACTCTCATGCATATGTGACTAACCATTATCATGTCAAGATTAAGATTTTCAGGTCTGATAATGGAGGAGAGTACACAAGCAATGAGTTCAAGCACTATATTGCTCAACATGGGATTCTGCACCAAACTAGCTGCCCTTATACTCCACAACAAAATGGTGTTTCTGAAAGGAAGAATAGACATCTCATGGAGGTTGCGAGATCAATGATGTTTCAAGCAAGTGTTCCCAAGAGATTCTGGAGTGATGCTGTGGCCACTGCTTGTTACCTTATTAACTAGACTCCTACAAGAGTTCTAGAAGATAAATCTCCATTTGAGGTCTTGAACAAGTACAAGCCGAGCTTGGAGCACCTGAGAGTCTTTGGCGGGAGAGTTGAGGAATAAACTAGAAGCAAAGAGCACCAAGACTATGTTTGTGGGTTACTCTACAAGCCAAAAGGGGTATAGATGCTATGCTCCAGTGACTAGGAGAGTGCTTGTGTCAAGGGATGTGTAGTTTATTAAAACAAGAGGGTACTATGATAACGAGAGCCAAGAGGACTTGAAAGATCTCACGGGAGATAGGGGAGCTACTTTGAGGATCATAATGGAGAGGCTTGGGATCAAAACTGCCCAGGATCCAAGATGTGAAGCTCCAAGACCACAAGAACAAGAAAATGAGTCAAGGCAAACTCCCCACCTTGATCATGAGGGGGGGGGGAGAGGAAGAGAAGATCATTAAGGATATGAGCCGAGTAACAATGAAGAAGAATCAAGAGAACCAAGTGGTCAAAGTGATCAAGAGGGTTCTAGTTCCGGATCTCCTGATCAAGGTGTGGCATCTCATGAGCAAGGTGAAAATGTGGATGATCAAGGAGAGGAGGTTGTGCAGCAGCCATTCAGGAGGAGTACTAGAATCAAGCATCATCCATCTAATTGGGTTAACACTCAGGTATACTACAATGCACAAGCCGTGGAGCATCCATCTCAAGCTGTATGTTCTTTTGCCGAGTTTCCAGAGGAGCATTGCTCTTTTGTGGTGAGTCTAGATGAGAATAATGTGCCAAGAAGCTATGAAGAAGCCATGGAGGACAAGGAATGGAGAGAATCTGTTCAAGTTGAGGCAGAAGCCATGATAAGAAATGATACATGGTATGAAAGTGGTCTTCCTAAAGGCAAGAAGGCTGTTACTAGTAGGTGGAACTTTACCATCAAGTTCTTTCCTAATGGGAAGATAGAGAGAAGAAAGACAAGACTGGTGGCAAGAGGATATACTCAAACCTATGGAGAGGATTATGGACCAATTGTTTGGAACCGGCCACATCACCCTTTGTTGACTCCACATGCTTATTCTTTTAGCTTATCTTCTCTTGTATGCGAAAACCCTCATTATGTGAGGAGTATAAATATGAAAACCTCTCCCTAATCTTAATATAAGAAGTTTTCGAGTCTCTTTCTCTTTAGTCTCAAGTTACTATTTAAATCTCAAGTCTCTTAGTCTCAAATTCTTGTCTAATCTCTTTTCTAGTCTCTTAATCACTTCTTAATCACTTACTAAACTCAGATATTTACAAAAACATTACAAAAGGAGTCAGTGCTGGATCCTTCACCCACATCTCAAGCCGGCTAAGTTCTTAAAGGAGAAGGAAGGGAAAGCTCACATGACAGAGGGAACAAATGGTGCTGGTACTAGCAAAGGAAGTGAGGGTGAGAACCGTGAAGCTGTTGAGAGCAAGTCCCTTGTTGCTTACACTGGTGGGAATGCTTCCACAAGCAGCCGCAGCAATGGGAATGACTACATCAGGCGATCAGACATTGAGGATCTTATCAAGATGCTCAGGGACAATGGTAACATCTCTCCTTACTCTCTTGGTGCTACTTTGATCACTAGTGAATTTAGAGAACCTTTAGAAATGGTTAGAATGGCTAGTATGAGTAAGGCTGATCTTAAAAATGCATATAATGCTGAAACCATGTCTAAACCATTGATATTTGATTCTGGTGCTGCTCATCATATGATAAGTGATAGTAGATTGATAAGTGATATTGAACCGGCTAAGGGTAAAGTAATGATTGCTAATGGAGATAAAATTGATATAAGAGGTGTAGGCAAACTGAACTTGTTTAACAAAGAATCTAGAGCCTTGTATATCCCTGAATTTGCCTCTAATCTTTTATCAGTAAAAAGGTGTACTAAAGATTTAAATTGCAATGTTATATTTGCCCTTAATGATGTGAGGTTTCAGGATATTGAAAGTAACATGATGATTGGGAAAGGAGTTACCAAAGTAGAGCTTTATGTTCTACAAGACTTAGCTTCCATTCCTGCTTATAGTTGCTTTAGTACTGCTTCTGTTTTGAATAAATGTCCTCTGTGGCATGCTAGACTAGGACAACCACATGTTAGAGCTTTAAAAATAATGTTACCAGGTGTTGTATTTGAAAACAAAGATTGTGAAGCTTGCATTTTAGGCAAGCACTGAAAAACTGTTTTTAAGAAATCTGAAACTATCTATGAAAGTTGTTTTGATTTAATTCACTCTAATGTTTGGACTGCTCCTAGTGTTTCTAGAGAGAACCATAAGTATTTTGTAACCTTCTTTGATGAAAAATCTAAATACACCTGGTTAACACTTATACCTTCAAAAGATAGGGTCATTGATGCATTTAGGAATTTTCAAGCTTATGTGACTAACCATTATCATGCCAAGATTAAAATTTTTAGAACTAGATAATGGAGGAGAGTACACAAGCCATGCATTCAAAGACCATCTTGCTCAACATGGGATTCTACATCAAACTAGCTGCCCCTATACCCCTCAGCAGAATGGAGTCTCGGAGAGAAAGAATAGACACCTTATGGAAGTAGCAAGGTCTATGATGTTTCAAGCTAATGATCCTAAGAGATTCTGGAGTGATGCTGTGGCCACTTCCTGCTACTCGATCAACCGTACCCCTACCTATGTTCTAGACGGTCAGTCTCCTTCTGAGGTACTCAACAAGTACAATCCATGCCTAGATCACATGAGAGTCTTTGGATGTTTTTGCTATGTTCTGATTCCGGGAGAGCTGATGAATAAGCTTGAAGCAAAGAGTACTAAAGCCATGTTCATTGGATACTCTTCTAGTCAAAAAGGGTACAAGTGTTATGATCCAGTTGCTAGGAGAGTGTTGGTGTCTCGTGATGTGAAGTTCCTTGAAGATAGAGGGTTCTATGAAGAAAAGAACCAAGATGAGTTGAAGGATCTTACATCAGATAAAGCAGGTACCTTGAGAATCATTTTGAAGAGGTTAGGGATCAAGACTACCCAGGATCCAAAGCAACCTACTCAACCTTCTACTTCCCATCTTGATATTGAGGGGGGAGATAATTGAGCAAGAAAAGCACTGATCAAGCTGGTTCAGATGACACTGAAGTTGTGAGTGAGCAGAATGAAGATACAAGTGGATGTGAAGTACAAAGAGAGACTGGTTCCGGGTCTCCTGATCAAGGTGCATCTCATGAGGATAATGAAGATGTGGAGGATCAAGGAGTAGAAGAGGAGCAGAATGAGGAAGTGGTTCAGCAACCACTAAGGAGAAGTACAAGGATAAGGCGCCCAGGCTCTTATTGGGTTAAAACAAGAGTGTATTACAATGCACAAGCTGTTAAACATCCCTCTCAAGCTGTATGCTCCTTTGCTAAGTCTCCGGATGAGCATTGTATGTTTGTTGAGAGCTTGGATGAGAACCAACTGCCAAGAAGTTATGAGGAGGCTATTCAAGACAAGGAATGGAGAGAAGCTGTGGCCAATGAATCTGGAGCTATGATAAGAAATGATACTTGGTATGAAAGTAATCTCCCAAAGGGTAAGAAGGCTGTAACTAGCCGGTGGATCTTTACCATCAAGTTCTTGCCTAATGGGAATATAGAGAGAAAGAAGGCCAGACTTGTAGCAAGGGGATTTACTCAAACTTATGGTGAAGACTACATTGATACCTTTGCGCCTTTTGCCAAGATTAGAATTGTGTTGTCCTTGGCTGTGAATCTTGAATGGGGTTTATGGCAAATGGATGTGAATAATGCTTTTCTCCAAGGGGAACTTGAAGATGAAGTGTACATGCATCCTTCTCCGGGTTTAGATCACTTGGTGAAACCAGGGAATGTGTTGAGGTTGAAAAAGGCTATCTATCGTATTAAGAAGTCACCAAGAGCTTGGTACAACAAGCTAAGTACCACCTTGAATGGGAGAGGCTTTAGAAAGTCTGAACTTGATCACACCCTCTTCACTCTCACCACTCTATCAGGTATTGTTGCCCTCTTGGTTTATGTTGATGATATCATCATAACCGGGAGTGACAAGGAAGGTATACAAGCTACTAAAGACTTTCTTAAATATGTATTTGATATTAAGGATTTGGGAGAGATGAAATACTTCCTTGGAATTGAGATATGTAGATCCAAGGAAGGCTTATTCATGTCTCAAAGGAAATACACACTTGGTCTTTTGAAAGATGCAGGTATGCTTGATGGCAAGACAGCTAGGATGCCTATGGAGGATGGGTATAAGGTCCCACGTGAGGGGGAGATTGAGGATAGCAAACCTTTCAAGGATCCAAAGCTTTATAGGAAGCTAGTTGGTAAGCGTTAACCATTACTCGTCCTGATATATGTTTTGCTGTGAATCAGGTGAGCCAGCATATGCAAGTGCCAAAGGAGCATCATTGGGGAATGGTGAACCGGCTCTTGATGTATCTAAATGGAACAAGAAGTCTTGGTTTATGGATGGGGTGTAATGAGAGAACTGAAGTGGTTGGATACTGTGATGCGGATTGGGATGGTGATAGAGCTGATAGAAGATCAACCACAGGCTATTGTACATTCATTGGAGCCAACTTGGTTACATGGAAGAGTAAGAAGCAGAAGGTAGTGTCTTGCTCAAGTGCAGAAGCTGAGTATAGGGCCATGTTAAAGCTTACAAACGAGCTGGTATGAATCAAGGGCATACTGAAGCATCTAGAGATTGATCAAGCTACCCCAATGACAATGCATTGTGACAACCAAGCAGCAATCCATATAGCCAGCAACTCAGTCTTTCATGAGAGGACCAAGCACATTGAAGTTGATTGCCACAAGGTGAGGCAAATGATGGTGCTTGGAGTGATCTTGCCTTGTTTCACAAGAAGTGAGGATCACTTAGCGGATGTGTTTACTAAGGAAGCAAGCCAAAAGACTATGGAGTCCATTCATACCAGGTTGGGACTCATAGATCTTTCTGTGCCCAGCTAATCCCCTTGCAATGGGGTCTTTACTCTTTTCCTTATCAAGGTTTTATCCATAAGGACTCAAGGGTTTTCTTTGGTAAGGTTTTTAATGAGGAAGACCTCATTGCACTTCCAAGCTAGACTTGTTTCACATGGTCTAGCTTGAGGGGGAATGTTGAGTTGTGTTGAAATAAGAGATAAGATGTTTACACAAAAGAGGAGAAAAGAGGCTTAGGGAGTAGTTGTGTCCGTACAACAAATAGTTACCATGGTAAAAATGGGAGTTACCATGGTAAATATGGTGAAGTGTGCTCGGAAAGTAAAGAAGGAAGAAGACTCTACTTAAAAGGGAAGGAGTGACTAGTGTACACGGAACGACTAGTACACAAGGGAAGATATGACCGTTTAAAGATAAGGGGAAGGCTCAGCTACAGCTGGAAAGGCAAAGGCATCTAGTCCAAGATGCCTTATGCCACACGCGTGTGAGCTTCCTCCCCCTTTCATTTGAATTAGGCGCCTACTCCTTCCTTGACTCCACACGTTTATTCTCTTCTCTCTCAGCCTGAAAACCCTTGTAACCTCTCCTATATAAATGTAACCTCTGATTATTAATAAAGCTAAGCAAGTTTTGAGTCTCTCTTAGTCTCTTTAGTTACTATTGAATCTGGTTCTTAAAACTCTCTCAATCTCTCTTAAATCTCATCCTAAATCTGTTCTTAGTCTCTTAATCTCTTCTTTCTATCTTCCTAAACTCAGATTAACATAAAAACAATAATGGTGAGATCACCTTTGCTTCCACCAAACAAACCAATAGACCCTTCCTCTTTTTGTATATGAGCGCATACATCTTCAAGAGAAGGCAGCTTCTCAGACCTCAAAATATGCTTCACGAGTCCATTTACGGGTTCAAAGTGAGGAGAAGGCCAAAGACCTTGTCTTGTTCATGCCTCTCAATCAGCTCATCTTCATCATTGGTACTTGGTCTCATTATTTCCAACTCAGACCATAGTGCCCAAAACCTCCCAAGATGCTTAGTAAACTCCATGTCTTCTTGAACCATAGTGTTGATAGCATTCTTCACTTCAAAGACTCTACTGAGATTTGATGTGTTTTCATACACCTACTTGAGCATATCCCACAGCTCCTTGGCTTTAGTACAGTAACTATAAGCCTCCAAGATAGATTGATCAACAGATCCTTGAAGAACCGAGAGCACCAACAAGTCTTCTTGCTCCCACTTATCTTCATCAGTTGTGGTGACTTCCTCACCATCATCTTGTTGAGATAAAGAGTTTAGAGTATTGGAGTTGAGTGTACAAGATGAGATAAAGGCATTGGAGGAGTTTGGAATCATATGAGTGAAGTGCAAGAATAGGGTAACTGTACGGACATGTACGGACCACCCTAGTCTCTAAGACTTCAGATCATGTTTGGAGTAGGTTTATAGTTGTGCAAAGTTAGGGTGAGTTGTGTACGGACATGGCTTGTCCGTACACATGGTAGCTTAGCAGTCAAGGCATGTGTGCGAGTAAGAAAGGAATCTAAGTCTCTAAGGGAAGAAGAGGGTATGGAAATATCTGACCGTTGAAGATAAGGAGAGCTTGCTGAGTCTTGGTGTCGACAAGCTGTAAAGGTAAAGGCATCTGGTCTAAGATGCCTTTAGCATCAAGCATGTGACCAATCCGGTCCATACAATTCAAAAGAGGCGCGCCTAGCTTAGTTGACTACACATGGTTTGAATAGTGACTAAACCTTATCCTAATCTCTCTTATGTCTCTATTAAAGTTATTGTAACCTCTCTCTGAAATAATACACACGAATCTTCAGTCTCATTCTCTCTAGTTCATTATGATTCTCTTAAACATTGACACATAGATACTCAATTTCTTATACTTTTCTCAATACTAAAGTCTAATCCTCAAACATTTTACATCTGCGTGAGTATTGAGCTTTGGAGCCACTCCAGAGGTGATATGACTCCACAAACCCTTACTTCCCACCGCTGTCTTGACCAGCCTAGACCACAAAAGGTAGTTTCCTCCTTTGAGAACAACCGGAACCTTCATCTTCATTCCACTATCCATCTTACTTGCAAAAGCTTGGATCTTTGGAACAGAGTCACACGAGTACTACAGAGTACACACAGAACTTAGATCTTCACATAAACAACTCGGACTTAGCTTGAATCTTCAAGAGAAACAAGCTTGAACTCGCCAAAAACACAAGAACACTCAAGAACACAAAATCAGAATTCTCAAGAACACACACAAACGACCCACAAATCCCCTAACCTGGCTCTAAATGAGGAGATTAGAGAAAGATTTAAGAAGAAAATTAGAGATTAAGAGAGATAAGGCAAGAATGGTAATGAGATTCAATAGTAACTTAAAGAGAATAATGAGACTCAAAATGATGAAACCATGGTTGAGCCAGATGACTATGCGACAAAGGATAAACCGGTATGGCTGAATGGAAAGCTTGAAGATGAACCAGAGGCTGGAATGGAGCATAATGAGCTTATTTTTGCAATTAAATACATGAGAAACAAGGTGGAAAGATGTGGATCAGACTCATGGACGAGCTAGGACTTTCTTAATCGAAAAGGAGATCAATACAAAAGTTGAGTGTCCATTCTCTCTATCTGATGATCCAGCCACGAAAATAAAGTCAAGGAGCAGCCAAAATAATTATTTGTTTGGTCCTCAAGATAACTTTAGTTTTAATCAAGTATTTCTCATTTTTCTAGAATTTTAGGAATTTTCATTTTCTTCTTCTCTACTTAAACTCTTTGTTTCTATTCTGAATAATCATTCACTATTTTTATCAAAATTCTCTCTAAACTTGTGAATCCTTTGTTCATCTTATGAACATCGTTTTCTAAGGAGTTCATTCTCCATAAGCTTTGTCTTTGATCGGAAAACAGAGTTCATTCTCTTGATCGTAGACACATCTACACAAGATCTGATCAATCCATAGATCCTTTCTGAAGATCATCCCATCAACCATCTATCACCATCAAAATCCACCCTTATCACTCTCAAACCATCTGATCATCCTTCAAAGGATCAGGGACAAAAGAATCTCCTCACCAGGGGTTCATCAAGTGGTATCAGAGAAGATCTGAAGGCTCTTGATCTGGGTTTGATTCTAAAACTTCTCTCTTTGGTTTTGGGAATCTGTTTTATTTCTCTACAAAATTCTCAGAAATCTCTTATCTTTCTATATGTTTAATCTGCAAGAGGGCTAACCAGATTAAAAAAAACGAAATTATAAAAAAAAAAATCAAAAGAAAAGTTGAAGAGAAATCGAACTTGGCTGAAGAGAAATCAAGCCCTGGTGGTAATGCCTCTTGCAAACAAAAATCTTGCAATCTGTCTATCTCTTTCTTCTGTTTTTGGGTTGGGGTTTGTTCTCTAAAGGCTTGATCTTTGTTCTTTGCTGAGCTACTGAATTCACAAAAGAAAAACTCACAGAAAAATCAGAGAGAAACACAAGAGAGAAGGGAGGCCTTGGCTATCTATTATTGTGCTAATATTCTTGTTGAGATTGTAACAGGAAACCATGGCTGGAGATGTCAGTAAAAGAAGGGAGGCACCAACTGTGAAATTGAATAATTTGCAAATGGAAGCATTGATGTCTCAGATGATGAAACAAAAAAAAAAAAAATTTCAATCCGAAACTGATGCTTTCTTTGGTATCTCTCAGGTTCATGAGGATGCTAAAATCAATAGGAGGAGCAAGATGCCATCTTTCTGTGGCAGAAACGTCCATGATGCCTACTTGGAATGGGAACAGAAAATGGAACTTGTCTTTGATGGCCAAAAGTACTCAGAAAGAAAAAAGGTTAGATTGGCTACAAAAGAGTTATGTGGTGATGCCATTCAATGGTGGGATCAGCTTGTTGAAAGTAAATTGATGAACAAGGATGAACAAGTAAAGGAGGAAGAGAGTGAATCCGTGTGAAGTAAAAAGAGAGAGATGAGGAAATTGTTTTCCTTAGATTAAATGTTAATGCTTTACATGTATATAAAGGCAAGAAGCCTTGACCAGAATTAAATAAAATAGTCTAGCCTAAGTACAGAGAAATAATATACTAATGGG
>CAKOAT010075822.1:55045-76230 GCA_932364175.1 Eruca vesicaria subsp. sativa
CTATCACCAGCCCAATCAGCATCACAATACCCCACTATCTCTGTGCTTTTGTTGCAACCCATCCATACTCCTTGTCCCGGAGCCTCTCTTAGGTACCTCAAGATCCTTTCCACCATACTCCAGTGATGAACTTTAGGTCCTTGCATGTGTTGGCTCACTTGGTTCACAGCAAAGGAGATATCTGGTCGAGTGATGGTTAGATAGATGAGTTTTCCCACCATTCTTCTATAGAGTTTGAAATCCCCAAATGGCTCATCTTCAAACTCCCCCTCACGCAAGACTTTGTAACCTTCTTCAAGTGGTGTCGTGGCCATCCTTCCTCCAAGCTTTCCTGCCTCATTTAATAAACCAAGTGTGTACTTTCTTTGGGATAGAAACAGCCTTTCCTTAGACCGGCACATTTCTATTCCTAGAAAGTACTTTAGTTCACCCAAATCTTTAATATAAAATGAAGACTTAAGAAAAGTTGTCGTGGAGTTGATACCTTCCTTGTCATTTCCAGTGATGATTATATCATCAACATATATCAGAATTACCACAATACCTTGCTGACCTGTGAGAGTGAAGAGTGTGTGATCAGCTTCTGATTTTACAAACCCTCTTCCATTGAGGGTTGTACTCAGCTTGTGGTACCAAGCTCTAGGTGATTGCTTCAGACCATATATAGCCTTCTTTAGCCTCAAGACATTCCCTGGTTTCACCAGGTTTTTTAGGCCAGGAGGTGGTCTCATATATACCTCATCCTCTAATTCTCCTTGTAAGAATGCATTCTTGACGTCCATTTGCCATAACTCCCATTGTAAGTTCACTGCCACTGATATTATGATCTTATGGTGTGAAGTTCAGCTACTGGTGAAAAGGTGTCAAGATAGTCTTCTCCATATACTTGAGTATACCCTCTTGCAACCAATCTTGTCTTCTTCCTTTCTGGCTTTCGATTAGCTAGATATTTGATGGTGAAGAGTAGTCGGCTGGTAACAGCTTTCTTGCCTTTAGGTAACTCAGTCTCAAACCATGTGTCATTCCTCTCCATAGCACCTATCTCAGCTCCTACTGATTCTCTCCATTCATGATCCTCCATAGCCTCTTCATAGGTTTTTGGGATGAATTCTTGGTCGAGATTGGTTAAGAAGACTTGATGTTGCTGAGGAAATGTTGCCATTGACTAGGTTGCTTGAATAGTATGAGCCACCACACTGTTGTTGAAGTACACCCTAGTGTTAATCCAGTTAGATGGATGGTGTTTGATCCGGGTACTTCTTCTTAGTGGCTGAATTTGTAGATCCATTACCACTGGTTCCTCTTCTATATTTCCACCAGCCTCTTCCTGATCTTGATCTTCATTTAGTTGTTCCTGCTCCTCTGATCCAACTTGATCCTGTGCATTCTCTGAATCATATTCTGGCTGTTGTTGTGATTCGGGAGCATTGTCCCCCTCAGGACCAAGCTGGACAGCCTCAGGACTGGAAGTATCTTCCACTGGTTCTTCATGAACTTGGGAGGGAGTAGGATCCTTAGATTGTTGACGGCTAGAGGAACTAATACCTAGGCTTTCCATGATGATCCTGAGATTAGTAGCTCTATCCGACCCTCCATGTGATAAATCCTTAAGACTTTCCCGATCCTTTTCTGCATAGAACCATTTTGTCTCTACAAATTTAACATCCCTGGAGACTAAGACCCTTCTAGACTCCGGGCAGTAGCATTTGTAGCCTTTCTGTGTGTGGGAGTATCCAATGAACATGGCTTTGGTACTTCTAGGTTCTAGTTTGTTCCTTTCTTCACCTGGTACCAAGACATAGCACAGACACGTAAGTGATCAATAGGAGGTTTGGTTTTATTTAATACCTGAAATGGAGAGTCATCTTGCAGAATTTTGGTTGGAATCCTATTGATCAAGTAACAAGCTGCAACCACTGCATCACCCCAAAATCGTTTGGGAACATTGGTGTGGAACATCATACTCCTTGCAACCTCCATAAGGTGGCGATTTTTCCTCTCAGCCACCCCATTTTGTTGTGGTGTATATGGACAGCTTGTTTGATGAATGATGCCATGCTTTGCTAGGTGATTTTTAAAGGCATGGCCTGTGTATTCTCAACCATTGTCAGACCTAAAAATTTTAATCTTAGAGTTGAAATGGTTAGTGAAATAGTTTTGAAAGTTTATAAATGCTTCTAAAACTTTATCTTTACTTTGAATCAGTGTGAGCCATGTATGGTTTGATTTCTCATCTATAAATGAGACAAAATATTTATGGTTTTCTCTAGATGCACAAGGTGCAGTCCACACATCAGATTGAATTAAGTCAAAGCAATTCTCATAAATAGTTGTAGTTTAGGAAAAAACAGATTTGCAATGTTTACCAAGAATACAAGCCTCACAACTTTCATTCTTAAAAGATAGTTTAGGTAACATTAATCCTAGAGCTCTAGGGTGAGCATGGCCTCATCTAGCATGCCATAACTCATCACTAACTAAAACAGAAGTAGATTTCAAAGCATAAGATAAATCCGATCTAAGCTTGGTGTCCTTAAGCACATAGAGGTCTCCATTGCTCACACCTTTTCCCAGCATCTTACTGGTCTCAATATCCTTAAAGCACACCTCATTAGGACTAAAAATCACATTACAATTAAGATCATTAGTGGCTCTCTTTACTGATAATAAATTAGATGTGAAACTTGTTGAAATGGAGAAGAGAATATCCATAGGAAAGGAGTTAGTCCATGATCAAAGGATAGTTCATCAAGAGAAGCAAATTTGGCTATGTTTGTGCAGTCTTGCTCCACAAGCTACCACTTGACCTAACCTGACTTGCAAGGCAAGAATGGAGTTTGGGAGACTGAATATGGACGTTGGGAACATCTGAGAAGTCAAGGAAACAAGTTTCAATTCAAAAGAAAAGGATCTGATTTGAATTATGCAAGAAAGAATCACATGGGTGCATAAGGAGTTCCAGCAGACCTGTCATTATCACCATGGAGACCACACCTTGCCTCCTGTCCCTTTCTCCTCTTCCTGGACGTGCCAGACCTTGGCTGTATTCCCTTTGGCTTCATCTCATTCCCCACAATAATATTTGTTTAGTTATTCCCTGATTTAATCTTTGTATTGTAAGTGATTGCCTATTTAAAGTCTTCACCACTCTTGTAACAAGTTAAGCAGAATATATACAAGTTTCTCTCTGTCTAATTTCGTGTCTCTCTCTCCATTGCTTGTGTCTAAACAATATTCACAATGTAATGAGTTAAATATCATGGTTTAGAGGCTGCCTTATCTATTTCTCTCTTAAGGCAGCCTAATACTTGTAAAACTCAGTCTAAACTCTTCTTTATCTACTGTCTCAAATTCTAGATTGCTGATTCTGATTTCTATTCTTCTTAACTGAACAAACTGAAAGTGTTGTGTCACTTCTCAAGGATTAGATTCAAACTAGAGATTTTTTAGTTCTTGTATCAATCTCACAGCCACTTTATCTCTCTAGATTCAGATGGTTGTATTGATTGTTTGCTGAGAGGATTCAATCACAAGTTGATTGTCTCTTCCTTGTAATGGTGAGTTTCTGTTGTTAGGTAGAAGGAGATTCAGTCACAAGTTGACTGAATACTCTCATGACATGAGACAAACACTCATGAATTCCAACAAAACTAGGCATATACAATGGTTGTGATTCTTTATCAAACAACTTCAGGTTTCCTACACCAGTAATAGGTATACTATCTCCATTTGCAATTAGAACACTACCTAGAGCAGGTTTGACATTACTAATGAGGTTTACATCCCTAATCATGTGATGTGAAGCTCCTGAGTCAATTATCAATGGTCTAGTAGGTTCAGCAGTCTTAATAATGGAATTTAAAGCATAACTACTAAGGTTACCCGAATTGGCATTAAGAGCCTTTATAAGGGCCTCAAAGTCAGATTTGCGGATGAATGTGTCATCATTGGATGGCTGAGAAGTTGCTGCCATGGCTCTTCCATCATCTCCCATGCGCATAGAGGTGTGGTTTTATTGAACACCTTCTTGAGCTCTAGCTTCATGAGCTCGGCCTTGATTGAATTTATTGGCAGGGGATGGTCTGAGATGGAGATGAAGAACCCAGCAGTTGGTCTTAGAGTGCCCAAGCTTCTTACAGTGCTCGAAAGTTACTTGTCTATCTCCTCCACCACTTCTTGGTTTGAAGTGCCATTTGTTGGCTGCCGCATTCTCCACCTTCTCCACCTTGTTGGCCATAGATAATTCTCCTTTCCCACCCAACAAACCATTTGAACCAAGCTCCTTCTGAAGTTGAGCACACACATCATCATAGCTTGGGAGCTCCTTAGCTCTTAATATGTGTTTGAGGACATCATTGAAGTTCGGATTGAGTGTGAGAAGCAACCCAAAGACTTTGTCTTGCTCACGCCTTTCTTCAATAATGTTGGGGTCATTTGTGCTTGGCCGGAGCATGTCAAGTTCAGACCATAGCTGGCTGTACTTCCCAAGATGCTTGGTGAAGTCCATTTCTTCTTGTTGTAAGTTGTTTATAACTCTCTTTACTTCAAAGATCCTTGTCAAGTTTGAAGTGTTGCCATAAACCTTGTGAAGTGTCTCCCATAGCTGTTTTGCGGTTTCACAATGAGATTAAGCTTCCATTATTGGAGTGTCAAGAGAGCCTTGCAAGGAAGACAACACCATGAGATCCTCCTGACCCCATTTGCCTTCATCCACCTCTACAATCTCCTTGCCATCAGCCCCTTGGGTGATTTGTCTTGGCGCCTCACTGGTTGTGATATGCTCCCATAGACCTCGTCCTCCAAGTGCAGTTTTGGCCAATCTGGACCAGGTAATGTAGTTGTCTCCTTTTAAAGTAACCGGAATCACAACAGGTTTGTAGTGCTCCATCTCAGCTTGCTAGTGTCCAGTGGGTAATATAGGAGGGTTTTAGTAAAAATGAAGTGAAAAGGTTGGATAGGGACACGGGAATGAAGCTAAGATTAAGAGAAATGAGATTTTGGTTGAAGTAAAGTGAAGAGTAAGCTAGATCCGTGAAGAACAAGCACGGTTCAGTCTATTATCCAGTGGACAAAGAGAAACTCTTGCAAGAACAGAGAAATTGGATGGTTCAAATGCAAGCGAGAAGTAAGTAAAGAGTGCTTGCGGAAGTGAGTGAGAGGTATAGGAGCTTATAGCTCTGATACCATGAAAGTAAATTGATGAACAAGGATGAACAAGTAAAGGAGGAAGAGAGTGAATCCGTGTGAAGTAAAAAGAGAGAGATGAGGAAATTGTTTTCCTTAGATTAAATGTTAATGCTTTACATGTATATAAAGGCAAGAAGCCTTGACCAGAATTAAATAAAATAGTCTAGCCTAAGTACAGAGAAATAATATACTAATGGGNTGAAAGTAAATTGATGAACAAGGATGAACAAGTAAAGGAGGAAGAGAGTGAATCCGTGTGAAGTAAAAAGAGAGAGATGAGGAAATTGTTTTCCTTAGATTAAATGTTAATGCTTTACATGTATATAAAGGCAAGAAGCCTTGACCAGAATTAAATAAAATAGTCTAGCCTAAGTACAGAGAAATAATATACTAATGGGATCTTCACAAGGCATGAAAGTGACCTCACACAAACGGTAAGGTCCTTAAGTGGATCATGTGACCTTGTCTTATTTTATTCATTTTTCTTGTCCAAAATATCTCCAACGGTCTCCTCCTTCTTCTTGCTTGAACTAGTGATGAGTTTGAACTTGCCTTGACTCCTGAGACACGTTAGGTTAAGCCTAGGTGACTTCCTCGTCAAGTGTTGTACGGACAGTCTTGGTTCACAAGTAAGTTCCACACATCTTCTTCTTCAAGTATCTCCAGCTTCTTACCATCTCTAATTCTCTTCTTTGTTAATACTTGTTACTACCAGAAGAAAAACAGGAGAACCACAAGTTGCATCCTGGTTTGAGCTCAAACTCATCATGAAGAAACGTTTTGTTTCTACTCACTTCAGTAGAAAACATCTGAGACAGAGCCTAGAAGAGATAAGACCTTGCTATGATTGTGATCACCCAAGAAACTCTCAGTCACATAAGCAAAGAAGGAAAAACCCACGTTCTGTCTCAAGAGCCAATGAGCAACTGTGTTCTAAGAAGGAATCAGCTATCCAAGAGCAAAAAAAAGAATCAATTTTTCTTAGCCAAGAAATTAGAGATATAAATGAAACTGCAAATTCAGAGTATTGTACTAATGATTCTTATTCTTGCCATGACACAGAGCATATGGAAGCTGGTGAACCTAAGAAGCTTGAGGATGAATGTCAAAACAACACTAAAGAGGAGAAAGGAGTCTCAGATTCCTTACCATGGTTGATAAACCAAGGAGAAACAAAGCTGCTGGAAAAATATGAGAGTTCTTTTCTCTGTTTTGAATCTTTATCTAAAAGTATATCTATGTGTGAAGAACTAACTTCTTTTGAACCGGTGCAACTGAGTAGCATTGTTTCAGTGTCCCAGACCTCAGAAAACTCAGCAGGAGAAGCACAAAAGAGTTCACCACCAGAAGAAGTGTTGGAGCAGCCAAAGAACACTGAAGCAGAAACTGATGATAAGTCATTCTCTTTGGACTCTCAAGAGCACTGTAAGGAACTTTTAATGGTCAATTCTGTGCCTGATTTATTTCTTATGGTTTCTTCTGGTGATGTGGAACGTTTTGGTCTAGAAAATGTAAAAGAATTTTGTGTTTCAAATTCTATTTATGATAACATGATTCATTCTTTTAAGAAACTTGAACAAGACAAATTCTTTGATCAAAAACATTTTCAATGTGTTGATGACAACTATCCCGGCCTTATTTTTAGTTTTGATAAGTTCTTGGAACATAAACAAAGCTTTGATCATCCTGAAAAGTCACTAGAGCTTGTTCTGAAACAACCTGATCTCTGTTTTACAAAACCTTGTGATTCTTTTGCTAGCTTTAAAGATGATGGTTTGGTTATGAATTTTTCTAGGCATGAACTGGTCTCTTATGTTTTGTTTGCATTCACACGTGCCTGGAAAGAACCTGTTGTTAAAAATGAACCAAATACAGTTGGAGCTAAAAGCGAGTTTGATTTTTCTAAAATAAAACTTGCTGATTCTTGTTCTGAAACTTATAAATCTTGGTTTGTTCTGAGATCATGCCTGCAGAATGATGTTGTTTTGAGCTTTGGTGATATATTAGTGTACAACACATTCCTTGAAAGTCTTGCTAAACATGTGAGAAATGTGCTAACTGATTCTGAATTTGATCTTGAACTAAACCTTTTTTGTTCTGAATCTGATCAAGTTAGGCACGTTTTGAAGTTGATCTATATTAATTCATGCCTTGGAAATATTCTGGTTTACAACACTTTCTTTGATAAACATGCTGAGCATTGGTCAAGTAATTCTCAGTTTGAACTGGATCTCTTGTGTTCTGAATCTGAGGAACTTGTGCCTGTTTTGAAGTTGTTCTTTGACACCATTCTGGTGTACAACACTTACTTTGATATGCATCAAAAAGGTCTAGAACGTTTGCTGCATGATCTAGGGAAAGAAAGTTTGATTTTTGGTTTGAACAAGAACATGTCTTGCACTGATAATTCTCGATATCTAATCTTTGTTTTGAGTGTCCAAGAAAACCAGGTTCAGTCTCAAACAAGTTTAAGGGACGAGAGCAGAGAGCATGTTTATCAACCTGAGATTTGGAGATGGAAGTACTTGAGGAAAATGGCTTCAAAACTCCAACGAAGTTTCTGTCTAAAACCTTACTTTGATATTGTTTTCATGCTTATTTTCTTGACCATTTCTCTCGCTTCTTACTTGTTTCCTTTTGATGTTGGAGATAGAGATTTGAGGAAAACTCCTTTCAAAGGAGGAGGGGATGATGAAACCATGGTTGAGCCAGATGACTATGCGACAAAGGATAAACCGGGATGGCTGAATGGAAAGCTTGAAGATGAACCAGAGGCTGGAATGGAGCATAATGAGCTTATTTTGGCAATTAAAAAACATGAGAAACAAGGTGGAAAGATGTGGATCAGACTCATGGATGAGCTAGGACTTTCTTAATCCAAAAGGAGATCAATACGAAAGTTGAGTGTCCATTCTCTCTATCTGATGATCCAGCCACGAAAATAAAGTCAAGGAGCAGCCAAAATAATTATTTGTTTGGTCCTCAAGATAACTTTAGTTTTAATTAAGTATTTCTCATTTTCTAGAATTTTAGGACTTTTCATTTTCTTCTTCTCTACTTAAACTCTTTGCTTCTATTATGAATAATCATTCACTCTTTTTATCAAAATTCTCTCTAAACTTGTGAATCTTTTGTTCATCTTATGAACATCGATTGCTAAGGAGTTCATTCTCCATACGCTTTGTCTTTGATCAGAAAACAGAGTTCATTCTCTTGATCTTAGACACATCTACACATGATCTGATCAATCCATAGATCATTTCTGAAGATCATCCCATCAAACCATCTATCACCATCAAAATCCACCCTTATCACTCTCAAACCATCTGATCATCCTTCAAAGGATCAGGGACAAAAGAATCTCCTCACCAGGGGTTCATCACAAAAGATTGCTTAGTATTAGATTAATGAGAGATTAAAACATATGTAGCTCAGAGCTTAAGGGTTTTCGTGTACACAAAGTCATAAAGGTAAGATGCCAAGCATGTGAAGTCAAGGAGAGGAGCCGCGCCTATTTCAAATGATTGGAGGAGAGTGCTCACATGGTTGATGCCAATGGCATCTTGACTGGATCCTTTCCAGCCTGTAAAGGTAAAGTGCTCTTCCTTTATCCACAAACGGTCACAACCCCTTCTTGCTTATCTGAATACTAGTCACACCTTCTCACTTAAGTAGAACCTTCACTTCCCTTTACTTCCGGATCACTCTTTACCTTCTTTATCTTATTTACCATGGTAACTCTTATTTTTACCATGGTAATTCTTGAACACATCAGCATAAACCCTTCTTCGCTTCTCTAAATGTTAACCTCTCATCTCATATTTATTACCATAACTCAACATCACATGGTATTCCAACTTTGACTTGTTCCACATGGTCAAGCTTGAGGGGGAGTGTTAAGCTGAGTAGTTAATAAAGAGGAAAATATCTTAGATATGGCTGTGTGGTGTTTAGGAGTGAAATGAAGTTTATACAAATATATGGTGAGAGTTGTACAGATGGAGTATCCGTACAATGATCTTAAGAAGATGGTAACTTGAGATTCAAGGCTTTGGGACGTAAAGGAGCATGGGAGAAAAGACTCTAAGAGAAGTAGAAGGTTTGAGATTTTTATCCGTTAAGGGATAAGGTGCGGTCAAGGATGGGAGCTGGTGCTAGCTGTAAAGTGCAAGAGCATCTACCTAGATGCTCTTGGCATCAAGCGTGTGAGCCTTCTGGTCCGCGTATTTCAAACCAGACGCTCCTCGGTCAAGCTGACTTTACATGCTTCTACTTTAGCCTATCTTATCTTGTTACTCCTTCTTCTCTATATAATTTGTAACGAGAATGCTATCTAAATACACACAGAATTTCAGTCTCATTTTCTCTCTAATGTTCATCATGATTCTTCATTAGATTCTCTTATTCTCACCCAAATCTTTCATTCTCTACTTACAATCTCTTCTTTTCTCTAAAATATTAAATTATATTCTCTTATTCTCACCCAAATCTCTTATTCTCTACTTACAATCTCTTCTTTTCTCTAAAATATTAAATGCTATGTACCAGAGGCTAGGAGAGTCTTGGTGTTAAGAGACGTGAAGTTTGTTGAGTCCAGAGGCTACTTTGATGAAAAGAATTGGGAGGAACTCAAGGATTTATCCAAAGGAGCCTCGGATAGAGCACAAAACCTGAAGCACATCATGGAAAGTCTTGGTATAAATATGAGTACTGGTCCGGAGCCAATACCAGTGCCTGTGATGGATGCAGAAGTCATTATCCTAATTTTGAAGGGGGAATCAAGAGGAGTCTCCTACTGATCAAGGGGGATCAGAAACAAGAGAAGGAAATCAAGAGGTTACCTATACTGGTCAAGAGCAAGAGGTTCATGATCAGGATGAAAACAATCTGATGGAGCCATCAATTCAAGAACAAGAGGCAGAATCTGATGGAGAAGAACACATTGAAGAAGTCCAGCTAGTCCAGCAGCTTAGGAGAAGCACAAGGGTCAGAAATCACCCATCAAACTGGATCAACACAAGGGTTTACTTCAACAATCAAGCAGTAGCTCACCCCACTCGTGCAACATGTTCTCTAGCTCAATATGTTAATTTGAAGAAGAGAAATGGTATGGAGATGAGATTGGATGAAGCAAAGGTCTTGTGCAAGATTAGATTAGGGTTTGATCTCCGAGAAGCTATAAAAGAGCTTAAGGAGTATCTAAGAAGGTCAAGGAGTTATCTAAGGCTGGTGCAAGGTTAGGGTCAAGTCAAGGAGTGACTTAGACACCATTGGGGAAGAGATGGAGTAGTGTGCAAACTTAGGGTTAGGACTTGTACATATTTGGTACGGACGGATGTACTCGGACCGTACAGATCCGTACAAGACGAATGTTGCGCAAAGATGCTTAAACTCCATTCTAGTGTGACCATTTGAGCTTGTGCATAAATAGGGTTTGGTGGTCACTATTGAGATAACTATTGAGGTATCTTGGGTCAGAAGGAACAAAGAGAAACTTGTGACACAAGACAAAGAACCAAACCGGCAAGAAAGAGTAATGTTTAAGGTGTGGGCGAGTTGGTTTGAATAATGTGACCGTTGGGGCAAAGTCAGTGGAGCTTGAAGAGCTGGAAACAGGCTGGCGTGAGCTGTCTCTTGACTGTGTATTTCCCATGTATCTGGACAGTTACATGGGAAGGTTTATTGGAGCTTAAGGTGAGCCAATGAGAGTGCAGCCTTCCCTTTGACCGGTTTGAATCAACCAATAAGAATCTATCTCGCCCTAAGCAACCTACCTGAGTCCATCCTATCCAACCATTTCTATTCAAGAATTTATATCCATTAGATTAAGGGTTTATAATGTTGCAAACATTGTAAAGCTTATAAATAAGCTATATGGACGAAAAGTAATCTTTAAGAGAGAGAAGGCATTTGCCTCTCCTCCTTCATGATAAATCTTTTGAGGATTAAGCTTTAGTATTGAGGAAAGTAAGAGAGAATGAGTGTTTGTGTAAAAGTGTTTAAGAAACCATGATGAATAAGAGATTAAAAATGTCTTTAGAATCCGTGTGTCTTATTGAATGAATGAGAGATTACAACCAGGTATCTTCTTAAGTATACACGATATCTAGAGGATAAGCTAAGACTAAGCATATGTAGTCAAAGAAAGGGGGGCCTCTAATTCAAAACCAGCCAATTGGAGCAGCTACACGAGTGATGCTAATGGCATCTTGACTAGATGCCATTCACCTTTCAAGCTAGCTTACTTTCCAGATAGCACCAGCTGAACCTTATCTCTTCTTCCTTATCCTTTCAACGGCTACATCTTGACTAGAGAACCCAAACCTTCTTTCTCACTGAGTGTGTTTAACCTTAAGCAATCCGTGTGATTATTTACCTCAGTAACAACTTAGTTACCACAGTAACTAATTTGTTACTGTCATGGTAAATAATCACCCTCACCAATCCGAGATATAAACCACCATGCTCACTTCTTAACCTCCCCTTTGGTATACAAGTTACCATACTCATAATCTGATCATCTCACTTCAGTACTTATCCCTTCTTTATTCTTTACTAATCTTAACACTCCCCCTCAAGCCTTACCATGTGGAACAAGTCAAGCTTGGAAGGACCATGAGTTCCCCCTCATTAAAACATCATCAAAGAAAACCCATTTAGGACAAAACCTTGATGAGTAAAAGAGTAGAGACATCATGATCAGGAGAGTATATAGATTATTCCTTAGGCATGAGATCAATGAGTCCTAACCTGATGTGTATGGACTCCATTGTCTTTTGCCTTGCTGCCTTTGTGAATACATCTTCTAGCTGGTCTTCACTCCGAGTGTAACATGGTAGGATCACTTCCAATGGGATCATTTTCCTCACCTTGTGTCAATCTACTTCAATATGCCTTGTCCTCTCATGGAAAACTGAGTTAGTGGCAATGTGTATTGCTGCTTGGTTGCCATAGTGCATAGTCATAGGCGCTTCTTGCTCTATCTCCAAGTGCTTCAATATCCCTTTGATCCATACAAACTAATTGGTAAGCTTCAACATGGCTCTATATTCAGCTTCAGCACTCGAACATGACACCACCTTCTGCTTCTTGCTCTTCCATGGAACGAAGTTCCCACCAATGAATGTGCAATAGCCAGTTGTTGATATTCTATCAGCTCTATCACCAGCCCAATCAGCATCACAAAAGCCCACAACCTCTGTGCTGCCATTGGAACCCATCCATACTCCTTGAGTAGCAGTTGTTGACATGAAGAATAAATCAGCATCAATATGGAGTCTAAGGGGATGATCATTGGCGCCTAAGGTTGCATTTGAAATTTACTTGGGAACCAAGCTATTCCGTACAAGTCTGATCTATCTTCTTGTGCAAGGCTTTCATCTTGAGGCTGAGAGAGATATTTATGTCCCAAGAAGCTTAAAATAATGAGGAGATGTCGGCAAGGATTTAAAATAGCTGTTGGAGCTATTTTGGATGCAAGGAGATCACATGTGAAGCTAAGAGGAGCTGTCCCTTTCATCTGAATCCGCTACTCCTCTCTCCTCTTTGTCTATTGTTTCCTTAGTCAACTTGATTCCCTTTTTATATCTTTAAATACTCATTCCATGTGTTCTGATTAAGTTAAGCAAATATATTTTCTCTTCACTACTCTCTCTCTCACGAAAATCTCTCTCTCTTCTTTGTTCTTCATTCTCCAGCAACAATACTCTCTTAATCTCTAATTCTTTCATGGTATCAGAGCAATTTATGCTCTTGAGACCTATTCTCTTTTATTCTCATCTTACTTCCGCAAATCTCTGATTTTTCTTATCTATTTTTGGCAAAGTTCTTGATGTTTTTGGGCTGTTCTTCCTCTACAGCTCCAGAATTTACCAAAAATGGAAACATTTTCTAAAAACCCTATTCCGGTTAGTCTCAAAGGTGGGAACTATCTTCTATGGTCTAGGCTTGCTCAAACAGCCTTAGGAGGAAGAGGTCTCTGGTCTTATGTGACAGGAGACAAGTATTCTAAAGACACTGTCCAAGGAGAGGATGATACTGAAGTGGTAGTAAGTGCGGATGACAAATGGGTTCAGAAGGATCTCATTACATTGTCAATCATCCAAAGCAGCCTGGAACCATCTATCATGGAAGCTTACTCTCACTGTGAGAGCTCCAAAGAGTTGTGGAATACCCTTAAAAAGGTATATGGTAATCTCTCTAACCTAAGACGGGTGTTTGAAGTAAAGCTTGCTATCAACAATCTGAGACAAGATGGAGAAGATTTCAACCAGCATCTTGGAAGGTTTAGGAGTCTCTGGTCAGAACTAAAGATGTTGAGACCAAGCTCCTGTGATCCGGAGGTCTTAAGAGAAAGAGAAGAGCAAGATGCTGTCTTTAGTCTCTTACTGACCTTAAACGCCTCATACAACCAGCTTATAGAGCATGTTCTGAGGGAAGACAAGCTACCAAATCTAAATGATATGTGTGCTCTAATCCAAAGAGAGCAAACATCTCATGGTCTATTTACAAGAAGAAGACAGCCAGATTTCAAGACAAGGTCAAAGAAGAAGGAAAGAATGATGGTGGTTCCTGGACACAAGAAGACCAGGAAGAGACATATTAAAAGAAGCATCAGGATGGGTACTCTCAAGTCTGGTGCAAAAGTTCTCAAAAAGGATGATCATCCAGTTCTTGAGGTGGCGCATGAAGGTGCAACAATGTACTCAGCCTTCACAAGTGAGTCAAATGAAGTAGATACCTGGAGCAAGGCAGTAGTAAATGATGATCAAATCAGGGTGAGAGACATTCAGCCACTGATCAAGGCAGCCAAGGCAATCATCTCAGCAAAACAGTCTGGTATACATTCTCCTAATTCTACGTCTCTCATAATTGATTCTGGAGCTAGCCATTATATGATTAAGGATAGGAGCCTTATTAGTGATGTTAGACCGGCCTTAGGGAATGTAAAAATTGCCAAAGGAGATATGGTAAAGATAGAAGGAGTAGGGAACCTCAAGCTGTTTGATAGGAAGTCTAATGCCTTCTATATGCCTAGTTTTGCATCTAACCTCTTGTTTGTGAAGAAAGCTACGGTTGACTTGGATTTTCAGGTGGTTTTTAGGCCCAATGATGTTGAGTTTCAGGACCTAAAGACAGGGGAAGTGATTGGTAAAGGAACCAGCAAGGGTGATCTATACCATCTCCAAAACACCAATGGTTCTAGACAGTCTGGACCTCATGTGTGCATGACCAGTGAATCACCTACAAGTGAGAGCACCATGTGGCATGCTCGGTTGGGTCATCCTAATGGTCGAGCTTTGCAGCTCATAATGCCTGGAGTCTCTGTCAACCATTTGGAATGTGAAGCTTGTATCTTGGGAAAGCACTGCAAATCTGTCTTCCCAACATCTGAAATTATCTACAAGAAGAGCTTTGATCTTGTGCACTCGGATGTCTGGACCTCTCCATGTGTGTCAAGGGATAATCACAAGTACTTCGTCACATTTATAGATGAGAGATCAAAGTACACATGGATCACATTGCTGCCTTCCAAGGATCGTGTACTAGAGGCTTTTATGAACTCCCAGGCTTATGTGGCTAATCATTTCTAGGCAAATGTGAAGATTCTGAGGTCAGAAAATGGTGGAGAGTACACAATCCATGCATTCAAGAGTTTCTTAGCAAAACATGGCATAGCTCACCAAACAAGTTGCCCATATACTCCTCAGCAAAATGGAGTTGCTGAAAGGAAAAATAGGCATCTCATGGAAGTCGCTAGATCAATGATGTTCCATGCCAATGTCCCTAAGAGGTTCTGGAGTGATGCAGTAGTAACAGCATGCTATCTGATCAACCGGATTCCAACCAAGGTGTTAAAGGATGTATCTCCTTATGAAGTAATGAACAAAACCAGGCCATTCATTCATCATCTTAGAGTCTTTGGATGTACCTGCTTTGTGTTAATACCAGGAGAGCAAAGAAGCAAGCTAGAAGCAAAGAGCATGAAGTGCATGTTTATTGGGTACTCCTCCACGCAGAAGGGTTATAAGTGCTATCATCCAGAAACTAGAAGAGTGGTGGTTTCAAGAGATGTGAAGTTCTTGGAAGGAAAAGGCTTTTATAATGAGAAGAATTGGGATGAGCTCAAGGATCTGTCTCAAGCATATAACCAAGCCAGTAATCTAAGAATTATTATGGAAGACCCTGGGATTTGTCTCACCAGAGATAAAGGGATCACCAAAGAGGCTTCAACTCATCTGGAGACTGAGCAAGAACCTGAGGAAAACACTAGTCCTGATCATGAGGGGGGCAGTGAACAAGAACAAGAACCAAAAGTCCAGCATGGTTCAGAAGCTCATGATCAAGATAGTGTTGAGGAAGAGGAGATAGAACCAACACCTGATCCTTCTCAAGGTCATGAGCAAGAAGAGGCAGAACCGGTTCAGCCATTAAGAAGGAATGAAAGGATCAGGAGGCCAGCCTCAAATTGGATCAATACGCGTGTCTACTTCAATGCAGAAGCTGTTGCTCACCCAATCAGTGCAGTGTGCTCTCTAGCTCAATATCCAGAAGAACACCAGGCCTTTGTGAGTTCTTTGGACCAGGAGTGGATACCAAGAACATATGCAGAAGCCATGGAAGATGATGAGTGGAGAGAATCAGTGGTTGATGAAATGGGAGCAATGGAGAGAAACAACACTTGGTATGAAACTGAGCTTCCAAAGGGAAAGAAGGCAGTGACCAGTAGGCTGATACACACTATCAAATACCTTGCAAATGGAAAGCCAGAGAGGAAGAAGATTAGATTGCTGGCCAGAGGATACACTCAAGTGTATGGTGAAGACTATCTTGATACATTTGCACCAGTGGCCAAGCTTCATACAATCCGGATCTTACTCTCACTGGCAGTGAACCTAGAGTGGGATCTTTGGCAAATGGATGTGAAAAATGCTTTCTTGCAAGGAGAACTAGAAGATGAAGTGTACACGAGACCACCTTCGGGGATGGAAGACATGGTTAAACCAGTAAATGTGCTTAGACTCAAGAAGGCAATCTATGCCTTGAAACAATCACCAAGAGCCTGGTACCACAAGCTAAGCACCACACTCAATGGAAGAGGCTTTGTGAAGTCTCAAGCTGATCACACACTCTTTAATCTCACCAGCAAGCAAGGGATTGTTGTGATTCTTGTTTATGTGGATGATATCATCATCACTGGTAGTGATAAGGAGGGAATCATCTCAACCAAGAGCTTTCTCAAATCTGCATTTGACATCAAAGACCTTGGAGAGCTAAAGTACTTCCTCGGCATTGAGATATGTAGATCAAAGGAGTGATTGTTTATGTCCCAAAGACAATATACCTTGGACATCCTAAAGGAGGCAGGAGATCTTGGAGGAAGACAAGCCAAGACACCACTTGAGGAAGGTTACAAAGTATTGCGAGAGGGGGAGTATGAGGATACTCCATTTGAAGACTTCAAGAAGTATAGAAGAATGGTGGGAAAGCTTATCAATCTTACCATCACTCGGCCTGATGTATGCTTTGTTGTGAATCAAGTAAGCCAACACATGGGATCACCTAAAGTTCATCACTGGAACATGGTGGAAAGGATCTTGAGATATTTAAGAGAAGCTCCCGGCCAAGGTGTATGGATGGCTTGCAACAAAAGCACTGAAGTGGTTGGGTATTGTGATGCTGATTGGGCAGGAGATAGAGTTGATAGGAGATCAACTACTGGTTATTGCACTTTCATAGGAGGAAACTTGGTTACATGGAAGAGTAAGAAGCAAAAAGTGATCTCTTGNTTGATAGGAGATCAACTACTGGTTATTGCACTTTCATAGGAGGAAACTTGGTTACATGGAAGAGTAAGAAGCAAAAAGTGATCTCTTGTTCAAGTGCTGAAGCTGAATATAGAGCAATGAGAAAGCTGACCAGTGAGCTCATTTGGATCAAAGGATTGCTAAAGGACTTGGGAATTGAGATCAAGACACCAATGACTATTCATTGTGACAACCAGGCAGCCATACACATTGCATCCAACTCAGTCTTCCATGAGAGAACCAAACACATAGAAGTAGACTGCCACAAAGTGAGACAAGCCGTGGAGCAACAAGTGATTCTCCCTTGCTACACAAGAAGTGAGGATCAACTTGCTGACATCTTCACCAAGGCAGCTACACACAAGGTCTGTGAGTTCATTCATCCAAAGCTTGGACTCATAGATCTCTCATGTCACTGATCTCTCCTCCCATGAGGTGTTCTACTCTTTTTCCTTGGCTCGGGGTATGTCCCATGAGGTTTTACCTAGCTAAGTTTTTAATGAGGGAATACTTCATGGCTTCCAAGCTTTACTTGTTCCACATGGTCAAGCTTGAGGGGGAGTATTGGCATGAAGAATAAATCAGCATCAATATGGAGTCTAAGGGGATGATCATTGGCGCCTAAGGTTGCATTTGAAATTTACATGGGAACCAAGCTATTCCGTACAAGTCTGATCTATCTTCTTGTGCAAGGCTTTCATCTGAAGGCTGAGAGAGATATTTATGTCCCAAGAAGCTTAAAATAATGAGGAGATGTCGGCAAGGATTTAAAATAGTGTTGGAGCTATTTTGGATGCAAGGAGATCACATGTGAAGCTAAGAGGAGCTGTCCCTTTCATCTGAATCCGCCAGTCCTCTCTCCTCGATGTTTATTGTTTCCTTAGTCAACTTGATTCCCTTTGTATGTCTTTAAATACTCACTCCATGTGTTTTGATTAAGTTAAGGAAATATATTTTCTCTTCACTACTCTCTCTCTCACGAAAATCTCTCTCTCTCTTCTTTGTTCTTCATTCTCCAGCAACAATACTCTCTTAATCTCTAATTCTTTCACAGTCCCATTTAAGTACATTAGAATTCATTCCACCATTCTCCAATGATGTTCTTTAGGGACTTGCATATGCTGACTCACCTGATTCACAGCAAAACAAATATCAGGTCTAGTAATTGTAAGATAGATTAGCTTACCTAATAGCTTTCTATAAACCTTTGGATCATGAAATGGTTTGTTGTCTTCTATCTCCCCCTCACGTGGAACCTTATACCCATCCTCCATAGGCATCTTAGCAACCTTGCCTCCTAAAGCACCTGCATCTTTCAAAATATCAAGTGTATATTTCCTTTGAGAAATGAATAAACCTTCCTTGGATCTACACAACTCAATTCCAAGGAAGTACTTCATTTCTCCTAAGTCTTTAATCTCAAAAACTGATTTAAGATAAGCCTTAGTTTCCTGTATACCTTCCTTGTCACTCCCGGTTATGATAATGTCATCAACATACACCAAGAGGACAATAATACCTTTAGTTGTGGTGAGAGTTAATAGAGTATGGTCAAGCTCTGACTTCCTAAAGCCAGAGCTCAGGATGTGTGTTTGATGAACACGCCCTAAAGGGCAATACAATGCTTGTGAAACAAGAGAAAGAAAGATTGTGAAAGAAAGACTCTTGTAGATGCAATGAAAGAGAGAATGAGACTAGTATGAGGTGGAAGAGAGATTGATGAGTGAGATCTGAGACTAGAGAGATTGGTAACCAGATTGAGAGACTAAGAACAAGATTTAGTAACCAGAGATTTAAGATTAGTAACCAAGAGACTTACGAGATTAGAGAACAAGACTTAGATTGATGAAGGAGGAGGGGAAAACCCCACTCTCTCACTTAAACCTTTACACACGCCCATATGGGTCTTTAAATACAGAAATGGTAAAGACATGATAGGGTTTACAATCACTATTAGGAGCATGTGAAGTCAAAGGAGTAAAAGGAGCTTTAGTTTGAATTGTATGGACAGAAACCTTCACATGCTTGGATGACTAGTAAAGGGTGATGTGGAGGTTCCTTATGGCTTCTTTTTAACAGCTCCTTTACAACCTGTATTTGACTGAAGACCAAAGACCTCTCCTTGCCTTATCATAAAGGCTGGTAAGCAAGCATCTCGCCTAGATACTTTCCATATCCTCTCTTCACTTAGTTTTACCAATTCTTGTGGTAAATGTCTCATTTAACAATGGTAACCATTGTAACAATATTTTTACTGCCCTACTCCAAACACTTCCAATGCCTTCACTTCTCATTGTAAACCCTTCTAGAGCACACACATTGCTCTACACAAGTCTTGGTGACTCCATAAGCCATGAAAGGCTTCTCATGGAGTTTAGGACCAAGCTTTACTCATTAAACCAAAGTGACCATTTCTTCACTTCAGTTTAACACTCCCCCTCAAGCTTGACTCTATAGATCCCAAGTCAAGCTTGGAACTGTGAAGGAACTCCCTCATTAAAAACCTTACACAGAAAACCCTCCCTAGGGATAAAACCATGCAAGGAAAAGAGTAGAGTATTCATGGCCTAGGGATTGGCCATTGAGTTCTTGTGTCTAAAACCAGTGTGGTTAGACACAAGTAACTCAGGATCAAGGCCTAATAAGGTGATATGATCCAGACCAGCAAAGGAACTGAGGAGATGGAACAGCTTGAACCAAAGCTTAAAGATGAGAAAAATGGAACTGAAGACCAGCTTGAACCTGAGGAAACAAAGGACAAGGACCTAGACGTGCCACTTGGTCCAATGACAAGATCCAAGAAAGCAAGATTCCAACAAGCTCTTAACCAACTCTTATACACTATCCAGGGCAGTCTANCACAACACTCATACAAAAGCCTCTTGATGAAGCTAAGCCCATTTCTAGCCCATTTCTATCCTATTTTCGTCCAGAACTCTCTTAGGAGCCTTTTTCTTATTTTCAAATTTAAACTCAGTCTTTGTTTTAATTGTTTTGTGTGTTTCCAAGAAGCTGTGCATGTACAGTCTTCTTCTCTATATATTATGGACGAAAATCAACAAACTTTCTATCATAAACTTTCTCTGAAACTTGTTTGATCAAAGCTTGTTTAAGTGTATTTCGGATCTTCATCCTTACATTACAAGCAAACCTAGATAGTCTAAGAGCCTTTCTGCAACTCTTAGAAAGTTTCATCTCTTTCCTTTACTTATTTCATCATCACAATCATTGGAGAGCATTCAGGGACGTGATCCTCTCACCTAGAATCATATTAAGTGGTATCAGAGCAGATCTCCATCACCAGGTTGTGTTTTTCCAGTTCTGCAATTTTTAGACTTTTCATATTCTGTTATCAGATCTGTTCTAAAGTTTAAATCTTACTGGAATCGTGTAATTTAGGGTCAGATCTACCTAGAACAAGTGTTGAAATTGTTAAATAACTGAACTTGATTTTCGGAATTGCAGAGAAAGAAATTAGGGTTCTTGTTGAAAGTTGGGATCTGTTGCATTTTAACTTTAAAATCTACTTGTTTCTGTTATATTATGTTTCTGAGATCTCTTTTACTGGTTTTGTGCTTTTAAATTTACCAGGAACCATGGGCGAAACAAATCCACCAAATCAAGGGATGGATAAACTTCTGTTGGAAGCCTTAACTGCACAGATGTCTGCCTTGATGGATCAGAAACTAGAAAACTTCAGAGCTGAGGTAGTCCATTCAGAACGTGAGAGATCTAGAAGAAGTACAAACCAGTCTGCCACAGAAAGCTATTATAGTCAATCCAACAGAGCCAGCGGCACCAGAAGGAGAAGGCATGAAAGAGAAGAAAGACCACAAACCGGTGATCCTTTGGGAGGTTTGAAACTGAAGATTCCTGAGTTTAAAGGCACTGGTGATCCAGAAGAATATCTGGAGTGGGAAAAGAAGATTGAAATTGTGTTCAACTGCAGAGATTACACTCAAGAATACAAACTTAAGCTTGCGCCTACTGAATTCAAAGAGTATGCTCTAAGTTGGTGGGATAACCTTGTTACAGCAAGAAGAAGAGCAGGAGATCTCCCTGTTGAAACCTGGAATCAGATGAAGATAATCATGAGGAAGAGATTTGTACCAAGCCATTACCACAGGGAACTGCATTTCAAGCTGAGAACACTGTCACAAGGAAGTAGATCAGTTGAAGAATACTACAAAG
>CAKOAT010075822.1:76559-102481 GCA_932364175.1 Eruca vesicaria subsp. sativa
TAGATGGAGGGAGCTGTACCAATGTTGCAAGTGAAACAATGGTAGAGAAACTTGGTTTGAAGATGATCAAGCGGCCAGTAGCCTACAAGTTACAATGGCTTAATGATGAGGGAGAGCTGGAAGTAAAGAATCAAGTCAAGGTTCCATTGTCCATTGGGAAGTATGAAGATGAAATACTGTGTGATGTATTGCCAATGGAGGCTGGACATATTCTGCTTGGAAGACCTTGGCAATCTGATAGAAGAGTAGTTCATGATGGATTCACCAATAGATACTCGTTTGATTTCAATGGAAAGAAGACCGCTCTGGTTCCTTTGACACCACAAGAAGTTCATCTCGATCAGATAGCCCTGAAAAAGAGCAAAACTCCTTCAAAAACAAAAGCCAAACAGCCTGCCAATCTATTGTTTCAACCAAAGGGAAGTTCCTTACCTCACTTGCTGATTATATTTAAAGAATGTTTAAACATAACCAAGGCAGTACATGACCTTCCTAGAAAAATACAAATCCTTTTGCAGGGATTCAAAGACATTTTTCCAGATGAAGCTCCACAAGGATTACCACCAATCAGAGGAATAGAGCATCAAATTGCTTTCATTCCAGAAGCTTCACTGCCAAACAAACCATCCTATAGAACCAACCCTTTGGAGACCAAGGAACTACAACAGCAAGTTACTGAACGAATGGAGAAAGGTCATATCCGTGAAAGCATGAGCCCATGTGCAGTTCCGGTCTTGCTAGTACCAAAGAAAGATGGTAGCTGGAGGATGTGTGTCGATTGTAGAGCCATTAACAATATCACTGTAAAGTATCGCCATCCCATTCCTAGACTAGATGATATGCTTGATGAGTTGCATGGTTCTAGCATCTTTTCTTAGGTTGATTTGAAAAGTGGGTATCACCAGATTAGAATGAAAGAGGGTGATGAATGGAAAACTGCATTTAAAACGAAACAGGGACTATATGAATGGTTAGTGATGCCATTTGGGTTGACTAATGCACCTAGTACTTTCATGAGACTAATGAACCATGTTCTTAGATCATTTATAGGTCATTTCGTTGTGGTTTACTTTGATGACATTCTGATCTATAGTAAGAACTTGGATGAGCATATTGAGCATCTTAGAAAGGTTCTAGAAGTGATTAGAAAGGAATCCTTGTTTGCTAACTTACAGAAATGCACCTTTGGAACAGATAACCTTGTCTTTTTAGGATTTGTTGTAAGTGCAGATGGAATCAAGGTTGATGAAGAAAAGATCAAAGCTATCAAAGAATGGCCAAGTCCGAAAACTGTTGGTGAAGTAAGAAGTTTTAATGGTCTAGCCGGTTTCTACAGAAGATTTGTCAAGGATTTCAGTACTTTGGCTGCACCACTCACTGAAGTGATCAAGAAAAACGTTTGGTTTAAGTGGGAACAAGCACAGGAGGAGGCGTTTCAAGCATTGAAGGAGAAACTTACCAATTCACCAGTTCTTTCTCTCCCTGATTTTTCTAAGATATTTGAAATAGAATGTGATGCATCTGGTGTTGGTGTTGGTGCTGTGCTTATGCAGGAAAAGAAACCAATAGCATTCTTTAGTGAGAAACTTGGAGGAGCTACTCTGAACTACCCAACTTATGACAAGAACTCTATGCACTTGTGAGGGCCCTGCAGACATGGCAACATTATCTTTGGCCCAAGGAGTTCGTCATTCTCACTGATCATGAGTCTCTTAAGCATCTAAAGGGACAGCAGAAACTAAACAAGAGACATGCTAGGTGGATTGAATTCATTGAAACCTTTCCCTATGTGATCAAATACAAGAAAGGGAAGGAAAATATAGTTGCTGATGCACTATCTAGAAGGTATGTTCTCTTAAACACTCTTGAAACCAAGTTACTTGGATTTGAGCATATCAAAACTTTATATGCCACTGATTCTGATTTTAAAGACATATATGCCTCTTGTGAGAAGTTTGGTCATGGTAAATACTTCAAGAATGATGGGTTTCTCTTCTTTGAAAATAGACTATGTGTGCCTAACTCCTCTTTGAGAGATTTGTTTGTCAAAGAAGCTTATGAAGGAGTACTTAGAGGGCATTTTGGCGTTGCTAAAACTATGAATGTAATGCAAGAGCACTTCTTTTGGCCACACATGAGAAGAGATGTGGAAAAACCTTGTGAAAGATGTGTCACTTGCAAGCAAGCTAAGTCTAAAATCCAAAACCACGGTCTGTATACTCCTTTACCTATTCCTTTGCATCCATGGCATGACATTTCAATGGATTTTGTTGTTGGATTACCTAGAACTAAGACTGGAAAAGATTCAGTGTTTGTTGTCGTTGATAGGTTTTCTAAAATGTCTCATTTTATTCCCTGCCATAAGACTGATGATGCTGTGAATGTTGCTAGTTTGTTCTTTAAGGAGATTGTTAGACTTCATGGCATGCCTAGGACAATTGTTTCTGATAGAGACACTAAGTTCCTTAGTTTCTTTTGGAAAACGTTGTGGTCTAAATTAGGAACTAAATTGTGTTTCTCTACTACTTGTCATCCACAGTCNTTCTTTTGGAAAACGTTGTGGTCTAAATTAGGAACTAAATTGTGTTTCTCTACTACTTGTCATCCACAGTCTGATGGACAAACTGAAGTTGTCAATAGAACTTTGTCTACCTTGTTGCGTACATTGATTAAAAAGAACCTTAGAACTTGGGAAGAATGTTTGCCTCATGTAGAGTTTGCTTATAATCATGCGAAGCATTGTGCATCTAAGTTTTCTCCATTTGAAATTGTTTATGGATTCAGTCCTTTATCACCTTTGGATCTAATGCCTTTACCTTTGAGTGAAAGAGTTAGTCTTGATGGGCAAAAGAAAGCTGAGCTTGTTAAGCAGATACATGAGAAGGCCCGGAACAATATAGAAAACAAGACCAAACTCTATGTCAAGCAAGCCAACAAAGAATAACAGGAAATGCTTTTTGAAGAAGGAGATTTAGTTTGGATACACTTGAGGAAGGAGAGGTTTCCTAATGAAAGAAAATCCAAACTCATGCCTAGGATCGATGGTCCTTTCAAAATCATCAGAAAGATCAACAACAATGCCTACCAATTAGATTTGCAAGGTAAGTATAATGTGAGCTCAAGCTTCAATGTTACTGATTTAGTTCCTTATTTTGCAGAAGAATCGGATTTGAGGTCAAATCCTTCTCAAGAGGGAGAGGATGATATGATCCTGACCAGCAAAGGAACTGAGGAGATGGAACAGCTTGAACCAAAGCTTAAAGATGAGAAAAATGGAACTGAAGACCAGCTTGAACCTGAAGAAACAAAGGACAAGGACCTAGACGTGCCACTTGGTCCAATGACAAGATCCAAGAAAGCAAGATTCCAACAACCTCTTAACCAACTCTTATACACTATCCAGGGCAGTCTAGATTGTGCTTATCCAACCACACTGGTTGTGATTCAAGCCATCTAAGACATTCATCAAGAGAGGTGTTGTGACTTGCACTCTTTTCCTTGGTTTGGTTTTGTCCCATTTGGGTTTTCTGAACTTAGGTTTTTAATGACGCTTGGACACAACACTCATACAAAAGCCTCTTGATGAAGCTAAGCCCATTTCTAGCCCATTTCTATCCTATTTTCGTCCAGAACTCTCTTAGGAGCCTTTTTCTTATTTTCAAATTTAAACTCAGTCTNCACAACACTCATACAAAAGCCTCTTGATGAAGCTAAGCCCATTTCTAGCCCATTTCTATCCTATTTTCGTCCAGAACTCTCTTAGGAGCCTTTTTCTTATTTTCAAATTTAAACTCAGTCTTTGTTTTAATTGTTTTGTGTGTTTCCAAGAAGCTGTGCATGTACAGTCTTCTTCTCTATATATTATGGACGAAAATCATCAAACTTTCTATCAAAAACTTTCTCTGAAACTTGTTTGATCAAAGCTTGTTTAAGTGTATTTCGGATCTTCATCCTTGCATTACAACCAAACCTAGATAGTCTAAGAGCCTTTCCGCAACTCTTAGAAGTATCATCTCTTTCCTTTACTTATTTCATCATCACAATCGTTGGAGAGCATTTAGGGACGTGATCCTCTCACCTAGGATCATATTATAAGATATAGCAAGTATGAATCACCATAACTTGCTATCCTTGAGCACAAGGGACAAGGCTGGACTACTTTGGGACTGGTTTGGGTCTCCCCCTCTCAACTGACTTCAAGGCCATCTTAGGAAGGCAAGGAAACGACCAGACTTCTTCTTTTGAATCACCAGCAATGCTTCTTGTACTTTGGAACTTGGCTTTGCCTCTTCTTTAATCTATAGACCCGGTTTGGGTCTCCCCCTCTCAACTGGCTTTGAGACCATCTTAGAAAGGCTAGGACACGACCAGATCATCATCATCATCACTGAGGCTCAAGCAATGTCACCATAGTACCTGATACATCATTCCATAAGTGCATCAGTACTTATCAAGACAATGGATCAATCTGATTTTAAGTTTTAAAACAATGCACACTAGTTAAATCAAAACCATTTTTTTCAAGCAACTTAGACAACTTCTAAATGATGCAAGACAATCAATGATGAATTTTAAAACTAATAGCATTAGAGAGTATTCAGATTGATCTTAGCAATATATCACAATTCATTCAAAGCATTTTAGATATTATTTCAAGACTTAGAAGGTTATGATGAATGCAATAAGATGAATTGAGTTTTCATGGGAACTTCCCTTTTTCTTTGATGAGGAGTGGCTGGCTTGGAAGTCCACTTGAATCACACACTTGTCCATTTTCAACCTCTTCACGGACACCACCAACTTGAATGTGAGGTTGTGTTGATTCTTCAGCCTAATTCTCAACCGGCCGGATTGGTAATGAGCCTTCATCTTACACACACCAGGACTGCTCTGAACAGGCCCTTTGCATAAGCACGCCACATCTTAGACCCTTGTTGATGATCCTTTGGTGAAGTCCTTGTAATGGCAACACATTGGACCATGTATCTACCCATCATGTCTCCCCCTCAAGCTTAGGACCGCATCTAGAATGTACTAAGCTTGAAGAACTGTGAGTAATACATGGTCTTAGGACTACCGGTCTTATACAAGACTTAGGTGATGGTCTTAGTCGTTGTGAGATTGCAATCTTCCTTCTCAAGGAACTAAGGTGTTTGAATCACCATAGAGAGCCTCACAAGACAACCTCTCGTTGTATAATGATCCATGCTACACTCCTTGTAGACTAATGCACTAGACATCTCCTATGGATCATCTATACAATGGCCTTAGACCTTAGTATCTTCACCTTGGTTCTTGGTGTGTCACTGATCATATCATGTTCACCTATATTCATCAAAACTCAAGGCAAGATTTAGATCTTCCCATTGGAACCAAACCAAGATCTCATTTGGTTTGATACCAATGTACAAAACAAAATGCATTAATCTTGAAAACTAGCCAACCACAAGCACAAGATTAACCATTTTAAAGACATTTCTCATGATACAATGCAAGCAAACATCAGTACATTGCAATCATGCTGGTTTTTAAATGCATCAACACATGAATGCACAACCTAAAGACAATTCTGTATGTATGCAAAAGATTCAATCCGCATGACCTAGTTTCTATATGAACCAAATTTTAAAAACAAATGCAAAGCATGCTTAATGAACAATAGTTTGATCAAAACCAAAGCCACAACTAGTCTTGACATCCTCAAAATACTACTTCTTTGATGGATCAACTAAGTCATTAGCATCAAGACAAATATTAGCCGGATTGAATCTCAACTCCACAAGCTTATGTAAATGCAAAACAGCCTTATCAAAATAGATGCATGTAGCCAAGACAAAACTCTCAATCCTACAACACATTCTATATGATTCCAAGCTAAGGCAGTACATAAGACAAGTAATAAACAGGACCAGGAGATCCTGGGACACAATACAAGCAATGCAACAATTATAAAATGCAAAACGAGCAGTGTGAGTACAAAACAACTTCAGTACCATTATACATGAGCCTAGACAGATTACTAGATACTACAATCATCAGTGGTACTTTAGTTATGGCTATCACAATGACACAGATGCAAAACAGAACATAACCACACCACACAACACAACCATTTCATAAAGACACAAGCTTTAATTAAGGGAAGAAGGTTTAGCTTACAACCAAGGAACCGGTGCTGGTTCCTTGAACCTCCAAGGCAATCCGCATCATGAATGGACAGATTTGAGCTGTTGGTTTGAGACCCAACATCTCCTCCTTTGCGTGGCCTTTCTCCTTGACCCCACCATGCCAAAGACACCTCCTTTCTTCATGTTTGAGTCGCCACACCAGTAACAAGCTGAAAGCTTTCTTCTTGAAAGGTTTCTTCTTGGNAACCTCCAAGGCAATCCGCATCATGAATGGACAGATTTGAGCTGTTGGTTTGAGACCCAACATCTCCTCCTTTGCGTGGCCTTTCTCCTTGACCCCACCATGCCAAAGACACCTCCTTTCTTCATGTTTGAGTCGCCACACCAGTAACAAGCTGAAAGCTTTCTTCTTGAAAGGTTTCTTCTTGGACAGTGAATAGGAAGGGCTTGGACATGCTTCCAATGGCCTTCTTTCTTCTGGGCAGACATGAGAGAGTATGATAGACTTAGGATAGCTTCTGTACACGCCATGGATGAACAAAACTTCATCTTGAAGTGATTACACAGCAGGTTAGACAGAAGATCTTCAATAGCTTCAATATCTTGAAAATGGCATGAAAGAAAGCTTGTTCTTGAGCGGAAGCTTGAACCAAGTTCTGATGAACCTGGCTCTTATACCATGTTAGGTTTTCAGAGCTCAGGATGTGTGTGTGATGAACACGCCCTAAAGGGCAAGACAATGCTTGTAAAACAAGAGAAAGAAAGATTGTGAAAGAAACACTCTTGTAGATGCAATGAAAGAGAGAATGAGACTAGTATGAGGTGGAAGAGAGATTGATGAGTGAGATCTGAGACTAGAGAGATTGGTAACCAGATTGAGAGACTAAGAACAAGATTTAGTAACCAGAGACTTAAGATTAGTAACCAAGAGACTTAAAAGATTAGAGAACAAGACTTAGATTAGGGGAAAACCCCACTCTCTCACTTAAACCTTTACATACACCCTTATGGGTCTTTAAATACAGAAATGGTACAGACATAATAGGGTTTACAATCACTATTAGGAGCAAGTGAAGTCAAAGAAGTAAAAGGAGCTTTAGTTTGAATTGTATGGACAGAAACCTTCACATGCTTGGATGACTAGTAAAGGGTGATGTGGAGGTTCCTTATGGCTTCTTTAGAACAGCTCCTTTACAGCCTGTCTTTGACTGAAGACCAAAGACCTCTCCTTTCCTTACCTAAAGGCTGGTAGGCAAGCGTCTCGCCTAGATACTTTCTAGATCCTCTCTTCACTTAGTTTACCCATCCTTGTGGTAAATGTCTCATTTACCATTGTTACCACAGTAACAATATTTTTACTGCCCTACTCCAAACACTTCCAATGCCTTCACTTCTCATTGTAAACCCTTCTAGAGCACACACATTGCTCCACACAAGTCTTGGTGACTCCATAAGCCATGAAAGGCTTCTCATGGAGTTTAGGACCAAGCTTTGCTCATTAAACCAAAGTGACCATTTCTTCACTTCAGTTTAACAGCCTCTAATTCAAAACCAGCAAATAGGAGCAGCTACACAAGTGATGCTAATGGCATCTTGACTAGATGCCATTCACCTTTCCAGCTAGCACCAGCTGAACCTTATCTCTTCTTCCTTATCCTTTCAACGGCTACATCTTGACTAGAGAACCCAAACCTTCTTTCTCACTGAGTGTGTTTAACCTTAAGCAATCCGTGTGATTATTTACCTCAGTAACAACTTAGTTACCACAATAACTAATTTGTTACTGTCATGGTAAATAATCACCCACACCAGTCCGAGATATAAACCACCATGCTCACTTCTTAACCTCCCCTTTGGTATACAAGTTACCATACTCATAATCTGATCATCTCACTTCAATACATATCCCTCCTTTATTCTTTAGTAATCTAAACACATGAATGAGAAAGCTTAGAGCTTAGACAAATAAAAACAGTGTGTTCTTGATCAGATTCTATCTAGACTATTCCTTTCTTAAACTCTTAAACTTATACACTCTTAAATCTCTCAAAGACTCTTATTTCTGATCATAGTTCATACTTGTTTAGTCATCAGATTTCTTTCTTCACCAAACAAACATCAAACTCGTTTTCTATTCTCTTACACACACAACCAGAGTTGCTAGATCTCTTAAAAACTGACAAAATATCCTATAGAGCATCAAGCCTTCATCACCAACCTTGATGAGGCTTACATACCAAGGTCTTATGAGGAGGCTATGGCAGTTAAGGAATGGAGAGATTCAGTAGGAGATGAAATGGGAGCTATGGAGAAAAATGGAACCTGGTCTGAAACTGAACTTCCCAAAGGCAAGAAGGCAGTAACAAGCATGTTGTTGTTTACAATTAAGTACTTAGCCAATGGGAAACCTGAGAGGAAGAAAACCAGGCTGGTAGCAACAGGCTACACTCAAGTATATGGTGAGGACTACCTTGAAACCTTTGCACCAGTGGAAAAGCTTCACACCATAAGGATTTTGCTTTCTCTTGCTGTGAATTTGGAATGGGATATGTGGCAAATGGATGTCAAGAATGCATTCTTGCAAGGAGAGCTAGAAGATGAAATATATATGCGACCTCCACTAGGTATGGAAGGCAAGGTCAAACCTGGTAATGTATTGAGGCTGAGGAAAGCAATCTATGGTCTGAAGCAATCCCCAAGAGCCTGGTATCAAAAATTGAGCACAACCCTTAATGGAAGAGGATTTGTGAAATCTGAAGCTGATCACACTTTATTTACTCTCACCAGCCAGCAAGGGATCATTGTGATTCTCATATATGTGGATGATATCATCATCACAGGCAGTGACAAAGAAGGGATCTGTTCCACTAAGGCATTTCTCAAAGCAACATTTGACATCAAAGACTTGGGAGAGCTCAAATATTTTCTATGAATAGAAATGTGCAGATCCAAGGAGGGACTGTTTCTGTATCAAAGAAAATATACCCTGGATGTTGTTGAGATGGGGTGATAAAGAGTTGATATATTGAGAGAGGAAGAGAATTGGAGTAGACAGTAACTTTGGAGAGTTACCACAGTAACTTTAGTTTTACTGTGGTAACTAAGTTAAAAGCTTGGGAAGTTACCTTACACCCATTTGGAGAGTGAAGCACGCCAAGGGTAGTCTGGATAGGCAAGGAAGAGTTTGGATAAGGTTTGGAGAGTTAGACAGCCTGTCATGAGCTAGAAAGAAGGGGAAATTCTTTAGCACTATTTAAAGCATGTGAGGAAGCACAGCCAAGTATTTCATATTGTTTTTATGTAATCTGAGTTTAGAAAGGTAGAACGAAGAGATTAAGAGACTAAGAACAGGTTTAGGATGAGATTTAAAGAAGATTGAGAGAGATTTAAGAACCAGATTCAATAGTAACTAAAGAGACTAAGAGAGACTCAAAACTTGCTTAGCTTTTTATTCATCACGAGATTACAATACATAGATGAGATACAAGGGTTTTCAGGCTGATAAAGAGAGTTGAATAAGCATGTGAAGTCAAGGAGAGTGTAGGCGCCTAATTCAAAGGTATGGTGGAGAGGGCTCACACGCGTGTAGCATAAGGCATCTTAGACTAGATGCCTTTTGCCTTTCCAGCTCTGTCCAGCTGTAAAGGCTCTTCCTTCTTATCTCTAAACGGCTACCTTATCATCTTCAAACCCTCTCCTTTATACCAAAGCACCCGCACCATTCCTTTCCTTGACTCCCAAGATTAACATTCAAACTTCCCACCATTTCATAAAGTGTACGGACCAAGTCATGTCCGTACACTCTCTTCACAAACTCAACTTCTCCTCATCATACTTTTCCTTCTCTATCTCATACATATTAAGCTGTCTCAACTCAACACTCCCCCTCAAGCTAAACCATGTGAAACAAGTCTAGCTTGGAAGTGCAATGAGGTCTTCCTCATTAAAAACCTTACCAAAGAAAACCCTTGAGTCCTTAGGGATAAAACCTTGATAAGGAAAAGAGTAAAGACCCCATTGCAAGGGGAGTATCTGGGCACATAAAGATCTACGAGTCCCAACCTGATATGAATGGACTCCATAGTCTCTTGGCTTGCTGCTTTAGTAAACACATCTGCTAACTGATCCTCACTCCTCGTGAAGCAAGGTAAGATCACACCAAGTACCATCATTTGCCTCACCTTGTGGCAATCGACCTCTATGTGCTTGGTCCTCTCATGAAAGACTGAGTTACTGGCTATATGGATTGCTGCTTGGTTGTCACAATGCATTGTCATTGGAGTAGGTTGATCAATCTCTAGATGTTTCAGTATGCCCTTGATCCACACCAGCTGATTTGTGAGCTTTAACATGGCTCGATACTCAGCTTCTGCACTTGAACAAGACACCACCTTCTGTTTCTTGCTCTTCCATGTAACCAAGTTGCCTCCAATGAATGTACAACAGCCTGTGGTTGATCTTCTATCAGCTCTATCACCAGCCCAATCCGCATCACAGTATCCAACCACTTCAGTACTCCCATTGCACCCCATCCAAACTCCAAGACCTCTTATTCCATTTAGATACATCAAGAGCCGGTTCACCATTCCCCAGTGATGTTCCTTTGGCACTTGCATATGATGGCTCACCTGATTCATAGCAAAACATATATCAGGGCGTGTAATGGTTAAGTAAATAAGCTTACCAACCAGCTTCCTATAAAGCTTTGGATCTTTGAATGGTTTGCTATCTTCAATCTCCCCCTCTCTTGGTACTTTATAGCCATCCTCCATAGGCATCTTAGCTACTTTTCCATCAAGCATACCTGCATCTTTCAAAAGATCAAGTGTATACTTTCTTTGAGACATGAATAACCCTTCCTTGGATCTGCATATCTCAATCCCAAGGAAGTATTTCATCTCTCCCATGTCTTTAATATCAAAAACAGATTTAAAGAAATTTTTAGTAGCTTGTATACCTTCCTTGTCACTCCCGGATATGATAATATCATCGACATACACAAGTAGGACAACAATACCTTCTGGAGTGGTGAGAGTGAAGAGGGTATGGTCGAGCTCAGACTTCCTGAATTCTCTCCGATTCAAAGTAGTGCTTAGCTTGTTGTACCAAGCTCTTGGGGACTGCTTAAGACCATAGATAGCCTTCTTCAACCTCAGAACATTCCCTGGTTTTACCAAGTGTTCTAAACCTGGTGGAGGAAACATATATACCTCATCTTCAAGCTCCCCCTGAAGGAAAGCATTCTTCACATCCATTTGCCACAAATCCCACTCAAGATTCACAGCTAAGGATAAGACAATCCTAATTGAATGGAGTTTAGCCACTAGAGCAAACGTATCAATATAGTCTTCACCATAGGTCTGAGTAAATCCCTTAGCTACAAGCCTGGTCTTCTTCCTCTCTATCTTCCCATTAGGTAGGAATTTTATGGTGAAGATCCATCTACTTGTAACAGCCTTCTTATCTTTGGGAGTTCACTCTCATACCATGTATCATTCCTTATCATTGCTCCAGATTCATTTTCCACAGATTCTCTCCATTCCTTATCTTGCATAGCTTCCTCATAGCTTCTTGGAACCTCATTCTCATCCAAGCTCTCAACAAACATACAATGCTCATCCAAAACTTAGCAAAAGAACATACCATTTGAGATGGATGCTCCACGGCTTGAGCATTGTAATAAACTCTTGTATTAACCAAATTTGAGGGTGGATGCCTTATACTTGTACTTCTCCTTAGTGGTTGCTGAACCACTTCCTCACTCTGCTCCTCTTCTACTCCTTGATCCTCCATATCTTCATTATCTTCATGAGATGTACCTTGATCAGGAGACCCGGAACCAGTCTCTTCTTGCACTTCACTTCCACTTGTATCTTCATTTTGCTCATTCACAACTTCAGTCTCATCTGAACCAGCTTGATCAGTGCTTTGTCTTGCTTCATTCTCTCCCCCCTCACTATCAAGATGGGAAGTAGACGGTTGAGTAGGCTGCTTTGGATCCTGGGTAGTCTTGATCCCTAACCTCTCCAAAATGATTCTCAAAGTACCCGCCTTATCTGATGTGAGATCCTTCAACTCATCTTGGTTCTTTTCTTCATAGAACCCTCTATCTTCAAGGAACTTCACATCACGAGACACCAACACTCTCCTTGCAACTGGATCATAACACTTGTACCCTTTTTGACTAGAAGAGTACCCAATGAACATGGCTTTGGTACTCTTTCCTTCAAGCTTATTCCTCAGCTCTCCCGGAATCAGAACATAGCAAAGAGATCCAAAGACTCTCATGTGATCCAGGGATGGCTTGTACTTGTTGAGTACCTCAAATGGAGACTGACCGTCTAGAACATAGGTAGGAGTACGGTTGATCAAGTAGCAGGAGGTGGCAACAGCATCACTCCAGAATCTCTTAGGTACATTAGCTTGAAACATCATAGACCTTGGTACTTCCATAAGGTGTTTATTCTTTCTCTCCGAGACTCCATTCTGCTGAGGAGTATAGGGGCAGCTAGTTTGGTGTAGAATCCCATGTTGAGCAAGATGATCTTTGAATGCATGGCTTGTGTACTCTCCTCCATTATCTGGTCTAAAATTTTTAATCTTGGCATGATAATGGTTAGTCACATAAGCTTGAAAATTCCTAAATACATCAATGACCCTATCTTTTGAAGGTATAAGTGTTAACCAGGTGTATTTAGATTTTTCATCAATGAAAGTTACAAAATACTTATGATTCTCTCTAGATACACTAGGAGCAGTCCAAACATCAGAGTGAATAAAATCAAAACAACTTTCATAGATAGTTTCAGATTTCTTAAAAACAGTTTTACAATGCTTGCCTAAAATGCAAGCTTCACAATCTTTGTTTTCAAATACAACACCTGGTAATATTATTTTTAAAGCTCTAACATGTGGATGTCCTAGTCTAGCATGCCACAGAGCACATTTATTCAAAACAGAAGCAGTACTAAAGCAACTATAAGCAGGAATAGAAGCTAAGTCTTGTAGAACATAAAGCTCTCCTTTGGTAACTCCTTTCCCAATCATCTTATTACTTTCAATATCCTGAAACCTCACGTCATTAGGGGTAAATATAACATTGCAATTTAAATCTTTAGTACACCTTTTTACTGATAAAAGATTAGAGGCAAATTCAGGAATATACAAAGCTCTAGATTCTTTGTTAAACAAGTTCAGTTTGCCTACACCTCTTATATCAATTTTATCTCCATTAGCAATCAGTACTTTACCCTTAGCCGGTTCAATATCACTTATCAATCTACTATCACTTATCATATGATGAGTAGCACCAGAATCAATTATCAATGGTTTAGACATGGTTTCAGCATTATGAGCATTTTCAAGATCAGTCTTACTCATACTAGCCATTCTAACCATTTCTAAAGGTTCTCTAAGTTCACTAGTGATCAAAGTAGCACCAAGAGAGTAAGGAAAGATGTTACCATTGTCCTTGAGCATCTTGATAAGATCCTCAATGTCTGATCGCCTGATGTAGTCATTCCCATTGCTGCGGCTGCTTGTGGAAGCATTCCCACCAGTGTAAGCAACAAAGGACTTGCTCTCAACAGCTTCACGGTTCTCACCCTCACTCCCTTTGCTAGTACCAGCACAATTTGCTCCCTCAGTCATGTGAGCTTTCCCTTCCTTCTCCTTTAAGAACTTAGCCGGCTTGAGATGTGGGTGAAGGATCCAACATTGACTCCTCTTGTGACCATGCTTCTTGCAATGATCACACGTTCCATTGAACCTCCTATCCTCAAACCTCCCATAAGCACCCTTGTTGGCTTGGAGAGCTTCACTTTGTGGTTCCTGGACAACATGATTCGCCAAAGATAGGTCACTCTTCCCTCCAAACAACATGATTCTACTGCTCCTTTTGGATTTGAGCACAAACATCTTCTAAGCAAGGAAGCTTTTCTGCCCTCAGCATGTGTTTTATCAACCCGTTGTAAGCTGAGTTGAGAGTGAGGAGAAGTCCAAAGACTTTATCCTGCTCACGCCTCTCAATCAACTCATCCTCATTGGTGGTACTTGGTCGGAGCATCTCCAACTCAGACCATAGAGCCCGGAACCTCCCTAGATGCTTGGTAAACTCCATGTCTTCTTGAACCAAACCATTGATTGTTTTCTTCACTTCAAAGACCCGGCTGAGGTTTGACACATTCCCATACACCTTCTTCAGTGTATCCTAGAGATCCTTTGCCCTTGTGCTGTAGCTGTAAGCCTCTAGAATAGACTGATCTAAAGATCCTTGCAACACAGACAGAACAAGCAAGTCATCTTGCTCCCACTTCTCTTCATCACATGACACCACCTCAGTGTCTCCTTCTTGAGTAATGAGCTTGGGAGCTTCATCCGAAGTGATATGGCTCCACAATCCCTTACTTCCCATGGCTGTCTTCACCAACCTTGACCAAAGTAAGTAGTTTCCCTCTTTAAGGGTAATCGGCACCTTCATCTTCATGTTACTCTCCATCTCCAAGAGCTTGACTTTAAAAGCTTCTTGAGTATGAACAAACAACCCACAAAACACCAAAGAACCAGAACTTAGTCTTCACACGACGACCAAACAACTCTCAGTATACGAGAATACAATCTGGAACCAAGAGAAAGTAAAGAGATTTTTAAGAAGAAAAGAACAAAGTTTGGAGAAGAACAAGAACACTAAACCCAGATTTGAGCTAACCTGGCTCTGATACCATATTGTTTTTATGTAATCTGAGTTTAGAAAGGTAGAACAAAGAGATTAAGAGACTAAGAACAAGTTTAGGATGAGATTTAAACAAGATTGAGAGAGATTTAAGAACCAGATTCAATAGTAACTAAAAAGACTAAGAGAGACTCAAAACTTGTTTAGCTTTTTATTCATCGCGAGATTACAATATATAGATGAGATACAAGGGTTTTCAGGCTGATAAAGAGAGTTGAAATAGCATGTGAAGTCAAGGAGAGTGCAGGCGCCTAATTCAAATGTATGGTGGAGAGGGCTCACACGCGTGTAGCATAAGGCATCTTAGACTAGATGGCTTTTGCCTTTCCAGCTCTGTCCAGCTGTAAAGGCTCTTCCTTCTTATCTCTAAAAGGCTACCTTATCATCTTCAAACCCTCTCCTTTATACCAAAGCACCCGGACCATTCCTTTCCTTGACTCCCAAGATTAACATTCAAACTTCCCACCATTTCATAAAGTGTACAGACCAAGTCATGTCCGTACACTCTCTTCACAAATTCAACTTCTCCTCATCATACTTTTCCTTCTCTATCTTATACATATTAAGCTGTCTCAAGTCAACATTTCAAAGCGCTCCCAGCCTGTCCATTGACTTAACATGCTTTGTATTTCGAAATACCCTAGTTCCTCCTCATATAAATTCTTGTAAACTCTCTCATAATTAAGCTAATGGAGTTTTGAGCCTCTCTCTCTCTCTAGAGCTGTTCTTGGTGTTTTTGAGCTCTGTTGTTCAATTTCTGGGTTTGATTGGGTGTTTCTGATCGAGTCAAACGACTTTAGCACAGATATAAAGACAAGGTCGAGTTACCAAGTGAAGAAAGAGAGAGAAAACGAGTTGGTTTGGTCAGATTGGATGAAGACAGCTTTGGGAAGCTGTGAGATTTGGCCAGATTTGATGAAGGCAGCTTTGGAAAGCTGTGAGGTTTGGAGTAACCAGATAAATGTTGAGTGTAGATGAGTTATATAAGAAGGATGATGAGTGATTAAGTATAAGAGAGGAAAATATATTTAAGAAACTTAATGTGGAGAAATGTGTAAGGATGTGTATGGACATGACTTGGTCCGTACACATGAGAAGCTTGGCGATCAAGTAAGAGAAAGGCATGAGTTGAGATGACTTGGTATAAGAGAGAAGGTTTGAGTTAGAGACACTCCACATGGAAGAGAAGGTCTGCTTTATGTTAGTGACCGTTTAAAGATATGGTTGGAGCCTAATGCAAGTTGTATGCTAGCTGGAAAGTAAAAGGGATCAGTCCAAGATGCTTAAGGGATCAAACGTGTGGAGGATCTCATCCATTCATCTCAAAAAGGGTCTTGTTGACTCTACATGCTTAGTCTTACATCCTATCCTCTCTACACACGAAAACCCTCATCTAATCTCTTATATATATTTGTAATCTCTCACTCAGATTAATTAAGAAAGTATGAATTCATTTTGTTCTTACTCTCTTGGTTCATACTTTACTCAAATCTTGTTATCTTTGTCTAATCTTCTCCAAATCTCTTCACAAGTATTTTATTCTCTTTATTAAGTCTTAACTTACTCATATTACATAAAAACATTATGGTATCAGAGCCAGGTTGAAAGAAATCTGAGTTCTCGTGTTTGGAGTTTTGAAGACTTAAGTCAAGTTCATCATAAGGCGTGTGGTGTTCTGGGAGTTTCAAAGCTTTGTGGTGTGTTAGAGAAGTGGTTCTCTAAGAAGTTGAAGACTGAAGTGTTAGTCTTTTGAAGCTGAGTGGTGTGTGTATACGGTTGTCTTTATCAAGCTTTTCAAGTCAAGCTGGTGGAGATGGAAGGAAACATGCACATGAACATCAAGATTCTGGTGAATCTGAAGGGTGGAAACTATCTACTCTGGTCGTGGTTGGTAAAGACTGCTATAGGAAGCAAGGGGTTGTGGAGTCATGTCACGTCTGATGAAGCACCAAAGCTCATCACTCAAGATGGTGATAAGGAAGTGACCACAACCGATGAGATGGGAGCAAGAAGACTTAGTTGTACTTTCCGTGATGCAAGGTTCTCTAGACCAATCTATCCTAGAAGGTTATAGCTATTGCACTAAAGCTAAGGAATTATGTGATACTTTGAAGAAGGTCTATGGGAACATATCTAACCTGAGCCGTGTGTTTGAGGTGAAGCGAGCCATCAACAATCTTTCTCAAGAAGACATGGAGTTTACCAAGCACCTTGGGAGGTTTAGAGCACTTTGATCAGAGCTTGACATGCTGAGACCTAGTACCATGGATGAAGGAGAGCTGATTGAGAGGCGTGAGCAAGACAAGGTCTTTGGTCTCTTGCTCACACTCAACCCCTCCTACAACGGTCTCATCAAGCACATCTTGCGCTCTGAAAAGCTCCCCACTCTTGAAGATGTGTGTGGTCAGATACAAAAAGAGGAAGGCTCCATGGGTCTTTTTGGTGGAAAGGGAGAGCTATCCTTGGCTAACCAAGCTAATCCGGAGGTTCAAGGAGAGGGATATCAGGCAAACAAAGCGGCTTATGGGAAGTATGAGGAGAGGAGGTTTAATGGAACGTGTGATCACTGCAAGAAGCATGGTCACAAAAAGCACTAATGATGGATCCTCCATCCACATCTCAAGCCAACCAAGTTCATGAAAGATAAGGAGGCTAGAGCTAACATGTCTGATGGTACAAATGGAGCTGGAACAAGCAAAGGAGGAGGAGGAGAAACTCGGGAGCTTGTTGATGGGAAGTCTATGGTTGCTTACACTGGTGGGGGACTAATGAGTACCAAGGAGCAAGGAAATGATTACATCCGGAGGTTTGACATTGAGGATTTGATAAAGATCTTCAAGGACAATGGTAGAATTTCAGGTTACTCCTTTGGTGCATCTGTTATTGATGATAGCTTAGCTCATTTACTTGACATGAATAGGATTGCTAGAACTAATGTGTCTAAGGTAGACAACTTGAGTAGGATAAATGAATCTAGTGGAATCTATAAGCCATCTAGTATACTTTGTCATAATGCTCATACTATGTTGAAACCTTTAATCATTGATTCTGGTGCTTCATGTCATATGATAAGTGATACAAGCTTGATAAAGAATACAAGCTTGATAAAGAACATAGAACCGGCCATTGGAAATGTCATGATTGCAAATGGTGATAAAATTCCCATTAGAGGTGTAGGTGATCTAAAACTGTTTAACAAAGACACAAAAACTTTGTATATGCCTGAGTTTGCTTCTAATCTCCTATCTGTTAAGAAATGTACTAGAGATTTGAATTGCAATGTTATATTCACCCCTGATGATGTGAGATTTCAGGATATTAAAAGCAGCAAGGTGATTGGAAAAGGGGTAACTAAAGGAGAGCTATATGTTCTTGAAGACTTAGCTTCTCTAAATGATTTTAGTTGTTTTCATTCTGCTTCTGTTTTAAATAAATGTGCTCTGTGGCATACTAGAGTAGGACATCCACATACAAGAGCTTTGAACTTAATGTTACCAGGTGTTGTGTTTGAGAATCATGATTGTGAAGCTTGTTGAGATGAAGACAAGGAAGTGTTGTGGCTGGACAGTAACTTTAGAGTTTTACTGTGGTAATTTTATTATTACCACAGTAACTCAGGAAGTTACCTAATGAGATAACAAGTTACCTTGGTGAAGAAATGGGGAGGAAATTCGTCCAAGAGAGTGGCAAGGATAAGGTTAAGCTTGGCTGGAAAGTAGAGAGCAACTTTACACCCTGTCCAAGCATGTGAAGCATCTATGCCATGCATTTGTATTGACCACATGCTTAGGAGCCTAGCTTGAATACAATGAACCTAGACACTCTTGTATTCTCTTTAATTTCGTGTAGACACTCATTTGTGATAATTAATGGAGTTTTGAGCCCCTTGCACTATTCTCTCTATTCTCTCAATCTCATAATCTCTAATCTTCACTAATATTCACTCAGATTATCTTTGAATCTTATTATCACACACTAAATCACAAAAGTGATTATGGTATCAGAGCCAGGTTGCTCAAAGGAGGAGTGTGTCTGTTCTTGTTTTTGAAAAAACTGGGTTTGTGTTCTTGAGTGTTTTTGAGTTCTTGCTGGAGTTTTTCACTTCTCGTGGTATTTTGCTGCTTGTGTTGCGTGTGGTGGGTCATTCTCTGATGGAAAAAACGATTCCAACATGTACATGAAGCTTAGGTCGTGTGATCTTATGATACTTGAAGGAGGAAACTTTGGTTCATGGTCCAAAGTTGTTGAAACAGCTCTCAAAAGCTGTGGAGTGTGGAGCAATCACATAAAGGTGGAACCTTTTGAGAAGGTGATTGCGGAAGATGTTCAGACAAAACATATGAAGAATGAAGANATGAAGCTTAGGTCGTGTGATCTTATGATACTTGAAGGAGGAAACTTTGGTTCATGGTCCAAAGTTGTTGAAACAGCTCTCAAAAGCTGTGGAGTGTGGAGCAATCACATAAAGGTGGAACCTTTTGAGAAGGTGATTGCGGAAGATGTTCAGACAAAACATATGAAGAATGAAGACAAGTGGGCATGCTAGACTAGGACATCCACATACTAGAGCTTTGAACTTAATGTTACCAGGTGTTGTGTTTGAGAATCATGATTGTGAAGCTTGTTGAGATGAAGACAAGGAAGTGTTGTGGCTGGACAGTAACTTTAGAGTTTTACTGTGGTAATTTTATTATTACCACAGTAACTCAGGAAGTTACCTAATGAGATAACAAGTTACCTTGGTGAAGAAATGGAGAGGAAATTCGTCCAAGAGAGTGGCAAGAGAGTGGCAAGGATAAGGTTAAGCTTGGTTGGAAAGTAGAGAGCAACTTTACACCCTGTCCAAGCATGTGAAGCATCTCAGCCATGCATTTGTATTGACTTCACATGCTTAGGTGCCTAGCTTGAATACAATGAACCTAGACACTCTTGTATTCTCTTTAATTTCGTGTAGACACTCATTTGTGATAATTAATGGAGTTTTGAGCCCCTTGCACTATTCTCTCTATTCTCTCAATCTCATAATCTCTAATCTTCACTAATATTCACTCAGATTATCTTTGAATCTAATTATCACACACTAAATCACAAAAGTGATTATGGTATCAGAGCCAGGTTGCTCAAAGGAGGAGTGTGTGTGTTCTTGTTTTTGAAAAATCTGGGTTTGTGTTCTTGAGTGTTTTTGAGTTCTTGCTGGAGTTTTTCACTTCTCGTGGTATTTTGCTGCTTGTGTTGCGTGTGGTGGGTCATTCTCTGATTGAAAAAACGATTCCAACATGTACATGAAGCTTAGGTCGTGTGATCTTATGATACTTGAAGGAGGAAACTTTGGTTCATGGTCCAAAGTTGTTGAAACAGCTCTCAAAAGCTGTGGAGTGTGGAGCAATCACATAAAGGTGGAACCTTTTGAGAAGGTGATTGCGGAAGATGTTCAGACAAAACATATGAAGAATGAAGANATGAAGCTTAGGTCGTGTGATCTTATGATACTTGAAGGAGGAAACTTTGGTTCATGGTCCAAAGTTGTTGAAACAGCTCTCAAAAGCTGTGGAGTGTGGAGCAATCACATAAAGGTGGAACCTTTTGAGAAGGTGATTGCGGAAGATGTTCAGACAAAACATATGAAGAATGAAGACAAGTGGGCATGCTAGACTAGGAAATCCACATACTAGAGCTTTGAACTTAATGTTGCCAGGTGTTTTCTTTGAGAATAATGATTGTGAAGCTTGTTGAGATGAAGACAAGGAAGTGTTGTGGCTGGACAGTAAGTTTAGAGTTTTACTGTGGTAATTTTATTATTACCACAGTAACTCAGGAAGTTACCTAATGAGATAACAAGTTACCTTGGTGAAGAAATGGGGAGGAAATTTGTCCAAGAGAGTGGCAAGAGAGTGACAAGGATAAGGTTAAGCTTGGCTGGAAAGTAGAGAGCAACTTTACAGCCTGTCCAAGCAAGTGAAGCATCTCAGCCATGCATTTGTATTGACTTCACATGCTTAGGAGCCTAGTTTGAATACAATGAACCAAAACACTCTTGTATTCTCTTTAATTTCTTGTAGACACTCATTTGTGATAATTAATGGAGTTTTGAGCCCCTTTCACTATTCTCTCTATTCTCTCAATCTCATAATCTCTAATCTTCACTAATATTCACTCATATTATCTTTGAATCTAATTATCACACACTAAATCACAAAAGTGATTATTGTTGGTGTCAAAATCGGTCACAACGGAATAAATGGCAGAAAATATAAAAGAAACAATTTTATAAAACTCGAGAATCGTTTTATAAAACTCAAGAATCGTCGTTTGATAAAACTCGAAGAATCGTTTTATAAAACTCGAGAATCGTTTTATGAAACTCAAGAATCATTTTATGAAACTCGAGAATCGTTTTATAAACCTCGAAGAATCGTTTTATAAAACTCGATAATCGTTTTATGAAACTCGAAGACCGTTTTATAAAACTCGAGAATCGTTTTATAAAACTCGAGAATCGTTTTATAAAACTCGAGAATCGTTTTATAAAACTCGAGAATCGTTTTATAAGACTCGAGAATCGTTTTATAAAACTCAAGAATCGTTTTATAAAACTCGAAGAATCGTTTATAAAACTCGAGAATCGTTTTATAAAACTCGAAGAATCGTTTTATAAAACTCGAGAATCGTTTTATAAAACTCGAAGACCGTTTTATAAAACTCGAGAATCGTTTTATAAAACTCGAGAATCGTTTTATAAAACTCGAGAATCGTTTTATAAAACTTGAGAATCGTTTTATAAAACTTGAGAATCGTTTTATAAAACTCGAAAAGCCATTGTATAAAACTCGAAGATCGTTTTATAAAACTCGAAGATCGTTTTATAAAACTCGAGGATCGTTTTATAAAGCTCGAGAAGCTGTTTTATAAAACTCGAAGATCGTTATATAAAACTCGAAGATCGTTTTATAAAACTCAAGAAGCCGTTCTATAAAACTCGAAGATCGTTTTAAAAAACTCGAGAAGCCGTTTTGTAAAACTCGAAGTTCGTTTTGTAAAACTCGAAGATCGTTTTATAAAACTCGAAGATCGTTAAACTCGAGAATCTGTTTTATAAAACTCGAAGATCTTTTATAAAACTCGAGGATCGTTTTATAAAGTTCGAGAAGCCGTTTTATAAACCTCGAAGATCGTTTTATAAAACTCGAGAATCGTTTCATAAAACTCGAGAATCGTTTTATAAAACTTGAGAAATTGTTTTACAAAACCGCGAAAAACCGAAACCGCCGCAGAACGCGAACTAGTCACGACTAGTACGCCTGCTGGCGAACTAGAAGCTCCCAACTAGTTCGCCTGCTGGCGAACTAAGCCAAGCTGGCGTAGTTGGCCAGCAGGCGAACTAGGCACTCCCTGACTAGTTCGCCAGCAGGCCAACAAGAGTCTCCCCATGGCGAACTAAGAGGTGCTGACTTTGCCCCACAGGTTCTTATCGCCTAGTTCGCCTGCTGGCGACCTGGCCAAGCTGAACTAGCTCGCCGTACGTCGAGTCGACCATCTCGAGCCTGATCTCCCACATCCTTGATTCAAGGCATACGTCCTTCGACACAATCGTATTCCGAATCACGGTCGAAATGTCTCCCGTTTTGCTCGATCCGTCCTAACCTTCGAGCTTTACGATAAAAACCGTAAAACTTCGTTTTCTCGAAAAGAACTCGAGGAAATCGTATAAAACGACAACGGTTAAATGAAACACCGAATATTTCCTAAACTATACGATTTATTCGAAATTTTTCGAAAAAATCTTACAAAACGCGTTTTTAATAAAACCCCGAGTAAATCGTAGAAAACGACAACTATAAATCGAAACATCAAACATTGCTTAGCTTTACGATTAACTCGAGAAACTTATCTAAAAACGGCATCGTATCAGGAAATGATCTCGTCTAAAGTCGTAAAACGGATTTATCGCAAAACGGCTCGGGAAGTCATAAAACGCGATAAAAGACACTCGCGACTTTAAACGAAGTCCAACCCAAAGATACGACGACGTTTTGGCGATTTACTCGCAGAAAGAAGATAAATGTCAAACATGAAGATAAATGTCAAGTTTGAGGATAAATAGAAGATTTCCGCGGGAAAAAAGGAAAGATCGAGATAAATGGAAGATTCCCATTAAACTCGAATCTGGGCGAAATGGTTAGACTAAACCGCCTAGGAAGCGAGTATATAAGCAAGAGGCATAGGGCAGAAGCGAAGGGACGATTTTCAGAGCTCTCATCTGAGACTTTCACAACTTTTCTAGACTTAGAATTTTCCGCACTTAGAAACTTAGGCTTCTTCTCGACAAGTTCGGTTTCTATGACTGGCGCTCAATTTCTAGACGAACTCGCCCAGGCAGTTCGATCTCTGGTCCAGCTCTATCAACTGAACTACGTTCGACTTGATTCTCGAAAGGGGTACGTAGGCAGCCTTTCATAAGGTTCAGTCCGAAATCAATCAAACCTTTTTTCCTATCTTTTTCTGTCTTTCGTTATCGAGCTGCGACTCGACTAGATCTAGGGTTTTATGTTTGTAACTCGCTGATGGCCCCTGCGGCCAAAGCCTTAGTAATTCCTTGTAATGATCGCAACGCTCTTACGCGAATCGGAAATAACATCGACTATCTTTATAAATTCGTTTTATTGCGTTTTTCATATTTTTCCGTATTTATTTGGTTACTTTTCGTTGGCTTTCGCAGAGATCCGGTTCCTCTGGGAAATTAGGGTTTTCCTAAGTTTCCTTATTTAACGGAAATCGACAAGTGTGAATCTCGGTTCCCACAATTATGGTATCAGAGCCAGGTTGCTCAAAGGAGGAGTGTGTGTGTTCTTGTTTTTGAAAAATCTGGGTTTGTGTTCTTGAGTGTTCTTGAGTTCTTGCTGGAGTTTTTCACTTTTCTCTGGTATTCTGCTGCTTGTGTTGCGTGTGGTGGGTCATTCTCTGATGGAAACAAACGACTCCAACATGAAGATGAAGCTTAGGTCGTGTGCTCTTATGATACTTGAAGGAGGAAACTTTGGTTCATTGTCCAAAGTTGTTGAAACAGCTCTCAAAAGCTGTGGAGTGTGGAGCAATCACATAAAGGTGGAACCTTTTGAGAAGGTGATTGCGGAATATGTTCAGACAGAACATATGAAGAATGAAGACAAGTGGGCATGTGAAGAGCGTGCCATACTTGAGATCATTCATGGATGTCTCTCAAAGTCAATCCTATAGGTTTACATACATTGAAAAACCGCAACGGAGCTATGGGAGAGCTTAGAAGCTGCGTATGGAAACAAGTCGAATCTGATTAGGGTCTATGAAGCTAAGAAAGCTATCAGTGACTTGAGGCAAGGAAGAGACGAGTTCAACCAACTTGTGGAAAAGCTAGGAAGCTTGTGGGTTGAGCTAAATGTATTAAGACCATTTACTTCAGACCCAGAAGTTCTACAAGAAAGGCTGAAAGAAGATGTTATCTTCAGCCTTCTAGCGAGTTTGGAGTCATCATATTATCACCACATCAGGCGTATACTCAAAGAAGGAAGACTACCTGATGTTGATGAAGTGTTCACAATGGATCAAAGTGAACTAAGTAGTTATTAACTTTGTGAGAAGCACAAAGAGTTTGCGTGGAGAAAGATTGGTATCAAGCGCAAGAAAGGAAGGCTGAGGAAGCTAAATGTGACTAGTAAAGGCATGAAAGAGATGTTGGTGCTGGTGAACAAGGTTCATAGGATGATAAAGGCTGAGAAGAGGCTAACCCGGAGTAGGAGTGAGAGCTCACGGAAGCCAACTGAGAGTAGGAGTGAGAGCTCTCGGAGAAGGTGTGATGACAAGAGGCTAACCATGAGTAGGAGTGAGGGCTCATGGAGGCTAACCGGGAGTAGGAGTAAGGGCTTCCGGAAGAAGAGGAGGAGAAGAATGATTTCTACAGCTCATATCAATATGGGAAAGTGTAGGAAGAGAGTTATGGGACAGTGTTTTTATTCAGCATATATGGGTGAAGGATGCATTGTTATGAAGGAGCAAGAGACTAAAGGAGCAGATGAGCGTGTTACCAAGAAGGAATGGGATGAGTTTGTTAAGCATGTTTATGCTTTGGCTACGACCCGGAGACTAGGAGCTCCTGTCAAAGCATCTATATCTAACAAACCCATCATCATTAACTCTGGAGCAACTCATTGTGAGGGGTAAAACTCACTTCCTAGTTTAGGTTAGGTATATATTGGGAAAAGATAATCGTGGGCTGAATCCTGTTGGAACTTGTATGAATGAATACGTTGTTTATATTGATTTTTGGTAATAAAAGAGTTTACAAAGATGATCTTTTTGATCTGAATAGAAAGAACAATGATTTATAGAGAATGACTAAGAACAAAGTGTATTGGAGTCTCTCTCTCTTGAATGAGTCGAATCCCCTCTCTCTGATCTCTTCTCTTCTTTATATAGCACTAGGTCACGTCCAACTTCTTCCGGCGAAGCCTCCATGATTATCTCCGTGAGTTGCGGGATTTGCAACAGCTTCCTCTTGACTAAGTCTTGCACGTTTCCCCGGAGCTGTTTCTCGTTAGCTGTTTTGTAAACGAGGTCCTGAGTCTTTTGTTCGTGACCTGTTTTTACCAATAGGTAACGATTTCATTTGATCCTTGTTTGAGGGAAGGCTTTCTAATGGGCTCGTAATGCCTCGTAAATGGTTTCAACTATTCGGCCCATTAATTCAGCTAACGGGCTGAATTCGGGCCCAACAGTTGCCCCCAGCTTTCGAGATAAGATCTCTTTTCTCGGAAGCTACAGCGTAACCGCCTGACCTCTTGTTCCTCGAGATAATGATTACACTCGAAGATTCGCGTGACCTTAATTCTATGGCCCGGATTTCGTTTGGTTAAATCAACGGTAGGGATTAATATATTTTGAATAATTTCAACTCCGATTTTCGAGGCTGGACGTGATATAAAGCTGCGGTTATTAACTGCGCTGTTTCTCCACCACCCCACGTCTCGATTTGATTCCCCAGGTAACTGTTCACTTTCTTCTTTATTTTACTGTCGTTATATTTGTTTCAG